>JACXGI010004727.1:15087-38861 GCA_016801175.1 Esox masquinongy | reverse complement strand
TAACAGTTGTTCTAGAGATGTGTCTGCTGCTAGAACTCTGTGTGGCATTCAGCTGGTCTCTAATCTGAGCTGCTGGTAACCTGCGATTTCTGATGCTGGTGACTCGGATGAACTTATCCTCAGCAGCAGAGGTGACTCTTGGTCTTCCTTTCCTGGGGCAGTCCTCATGTGAGCCAGTTTCATTGTAGCGCTTGATGGTTTTTGCGACTGCACTTGGAGACACATTCAAAGTTTTCGCAATTTTCCGGACTGACTGACCTTCATTTGTTAAAGTAATGATGGCCACTCTTTTCTCTTTACTTAGCTGATTGGTTCTTGCCATAATATGAATTCTAACAGTTGTCCAATAGGGCTGTCGGCTGTGTATCAACCTGACTTCTGCACAACACAACTGATGGTCCCAACTCTTATTAATTCCACTAATTAACCCTGACAAGGCACACCTGTGAAGTGAAAACCATTTCAGGTGACTACCTCATGAAGCTCATTGAGAGAACACCAAGGGTTTGCAGCGCTATCAAAAAAGCAAAGGGTGGCTACTTTGAGGAGTCTAAAATACAAGACATGTTTTCAGTTATTTCACACTTTTTTGTTAAGTACATAATTCCATATGTGTTCATTCATAGTTTTGATGCCTTTAGTGAGAATCTACAATGTAAATAGTCATGAAAATAAAGAAAACACATTGAATGAGAAGGTGTGTCCAAACTTTTGGCCTGTACTGTAAATCAAGAGGCCAAGGAAGGTTATTCTGTCCAGGAACACTTTCTACCAGGTAATGCGTAATGGACATTCAGCTCAAACAGCTGAGTGACGACCCATCCAGTTAAGTAGTGAGTATATCGCTTTTTATGTTTATTTATACATCTATAGCACCGAATTACGTTGTTCGTTTTATAAAAATGCTATAAAAATGTTCTTCTGTCAACATACTATGGGGATGTCCTTTTATTCTTGGCATATAGTTGGGTTTCATACCCAGATTTTTGGGAAAAATTATTGCCAACTGCGCTACTCTGGCCGTTTGGTGTCATTACATGTCATTTATACAAAAATGCCTTACCTGTATTTCATAAAATTCTGTTTCATCTCTAGGCTGAAGAACCAACATTATTTGGGGAACCTATATTTTTTTACATTGTATTATTAATTTTATTCATTACTTTCAGCCTAAATCAATGTAATATGACTTGTAAATAACATGTAAACAAAACTTCATAAGGGTTTCAATAAAACTTTATCATATTGTATTGCAGAAATGTTTTTCGTAAAACATTTTTTTGCCTTTCCAACACATAAGGTTTCTAAATAGTGTCCCAGAAGTCTGTTTTTATGTGTTTTTATTGTAGCCAAGGGGGTTGTGATTACCAGGATACATCATAATAGATTATATCTGTTACAGAAATGAATCTAGGACCCAAAATGTCCAAGTAGTGAAATCTGGCTGAAATCACCTCGGACCTTGGAGGGTTAATGAGGTACTGATTAGGTGATTACCTGAACCAAATCTAATTTAACGAGGAAAAGTATAAAAACTACTGCAGTGGTCATCACTATCCTCTTGCAATAGGACCAGCTGGATGGCAAAAACAGTGCAAGTAGTACCACAAAGGTAATTTGAATAAAAAATAACTATTCAGCATGACAAAAGAGTTGAAAAGAAAAGCTTTGAGTGAGGAAAAGAAGGGTTCGATTCTGGCTTTACTGGCAGAGGGATACAGTGAGTGTCAGGTTGCTTCCATCCCGAAAATTTCAAAGACGGCGGTTCATAAGAACAAGGTCAAGCAACAGACATCGGGGACAACAAAGCTACAGACAGGCAGAGGGCGAAAACGACTCTCCACTGACCGAGATGACCGTCAACTCATTCGAATGTCAATCAACAACCGTAGGATGACATCAAGTGACCTACAAAAAGAATGGCAAACAGCAGCTGGGGTGAAGTGCACGGCGAGGACGGTTCGAAACAGGCTCCTAGGGGCAGAGCTGAAGTCGTGCAAAGCTAGAAAAATGAGATCAATGAGAAGCAAAGAAGAGCCAGGCTGAAGGTTGCAAAAGACCACAAGGATTGGAATGTAGAGGAATGGAGTAAGGCCATCTTCTCTGACGAGTCAAATTTTCAGCTTTGCCCAACACCTGGTCATCTAATGGTTAGACAGAGACCTGGAGAGGCCTACAAGCCAACAGTGTCTTGCACCCACTGTGAAATTTGGTGGAGGATCGGTGATGATCTGGGGATGCTTCAGCAAGGCTGGAATCGGGCAGATTTGTCTTTGTGAAGGACGCATGAATCAAGCCAAGTACAAGGTAATCCTGGAGGAACACCTGCTTCCTTCTGCTCTGACAATGTTCCCCAACTCTGAGAATTGTTTTTTCCAGCAGGACAATGCTCCATGCCACACAGCCAGGTCAATCAAGGTGTGGTTGGAGGACCACCAGATCAAGACCCTGTCATGGCTAGTCCAATCTCCAGACCTGAACCCCATTGTAAACCTCTGGAATTTGATCAAGAGGAAGATGGATGGTCACAAGTGTGATGGTAATTCCATCGATAGGAACTCTTTAAGGAGTAAGTACAGAGACAAAATTCTCTTGGCACAATTAACAGTTTATTTGCAAATAGAGAGACGCGTCAAAAGCTTACAGAATAATCCTCTGAGGAATCTCTGAAGGAAAATACATGAACAGTCAGTATTTATTACAGTTAAAAGGGGTGTGGTAAGTCACTGCCCAGCTTTCTTATGTCAATAATACACATTCCCTTTGTTCTGTCAATACTTAGGTTTTAACCAAGGGGCAGGCTATCCTCCCCCACATTAAACCAACGACTTGGCGACCTATTCAACTCAGAAGGGACACACAGCACCTGGACACAGACCAGATAAATTGATGGTTTATTAGATAGACAGATTATTAGATAACCCACTGACCTTCTGAGACCATCCAGTGATGACCATTAACAAATACCAAATATTGATTTCTGAACTCTTCCTTAGTTAAAACATTAGTATTTTGTTGTTGAAAAATGAATATGAATTTGTTTTCTTTGCATTATTTGAGGTCTGAAAACAATGCCAATAATTTTTTGGTTTTGACCAGTTGTTGTTTTCTACAAATACATACTCTAAATGACAATATTTTTATTTGGAATTTGGGTGTAATGTTGTCAGTAGGTTATATAATAAAACAAAAATGTTTATTTTACTCAAACACATACCTATGAATAGTAAACCAGAGAAACTGATAATTTTGCAGTGGTCTCTTAATTTTTTCCAGAGCTGTGTATATATATATATATATATATATATATATATATATATATATATATATATATATATATATTACAGATGTACCCGGATGTACATTAATGTTTGTATATACCATCTCTAGCCACCATGACTACCTTAAGCCATTGTCTATTCAAGTTTTTCCAGAGCTAATATATATTATATATATTAGGACTGTCAAAGTGAACGCGTTAACGCGTGTGATTTATTTAACGCTGTAAATTTTTTGTCGCCATTAACGCATTTTTAACTTTTGAGCCTGGGCGCCATTCAGTAAGAGCTTGACTTTAGCGGGAGCTGACAGGATCGCGCAACTATCACGCAATTATTTTTTACCAGTAACATTATTGGCGGTTGACTTGACCTGAGCTCTTCAAAGACATTTTTTTTCAATACAGTATAAAATTGGAGAGTTCGCATTCATGTCGTGAATCGTGTTTACTCGGCACTAGTTTAACAACAACAGCCTAAAAACGCATTAGTAAGCTGCCCCTCCGTTTGTGCAATGGATGTGAGGAAATGGGAATATCTCTTCTTGCATTCAGCACCCTAGTCTCACTCGAATAGCCCATCAAACTGGAATGCTAGCCATGGCTCCCCTAGCTCTGTTGCATGAATCCACCTGCTAACACTGTGCTTGTAGCATGGTAAGTTGTCATTATTTAACATTTTTGCTAATCTAAACATTACAGTTTACACCAAAGCATACTCTCATAGTGGAATTAGCAAACAACTGTGCTCTGCATGAATTACAGATGTACCCTGATGTACATTGTATATACCATCTCTAGCCCCCATGACTGCCTTATGCCATTGCCTATTCAAGTAGCCTACCTCATGCATTGGGTTGAATTTGGGAAAAATGTAATAGAGATACTTTATGAAGTATTTGGTTGTGGCTAAAATCTTTCAGGAAATCTAATGTTTACAGGCACCCACATGAACCCCATTCTAACCACATTTCAGCCTAAACATCAAAGGACAACACCTTGACCAGCTTAGGTGTGATTCAATGGGTTAAATGCCTGCACACCATGTAGCTGTCCAGATAAGAGGGGCTGATGTGTGTTTTATACAGTAGCCTAACATAGCAGATCCTTGGTGCATTAATCAGGAAAATAATATGAGATGAGAGCATTCTATTTACATTTACATGGGCTACATTTAGATGCAGCCAGTTATTGTGTTAAGTTATGGACTGACATTGTATGTATATTAAACTAAATGAAGGGTATTGACAACTTGCATTTATTTAATTCCAAGTCAAGCACTGCCCATAGTTTGCAATAAAACAAAGTATGTCTTCACTATATTGCACTGCATTTTAAACCGCAAAATCTGAACACATTCTAAAATTGTGATTATTTTAGAATTATTTTTCTTTCCTTTCCAAAAAAGTCGAAAAGGAAGGTTTTGAGTGAGGAATAGAAGGGTTAAAATTAAGAGACCACTGCAAATTGAACACTTCTGTTACTATAGAATATATAATGGCTCTATTATAGGTTGACCTATCAAGGGGTTTGTGCTGACAAAGATTGTGCTCCAATATAAGAAGGTTAAAGACACCTAGGTGGCTGGTAGCCAACTTGGTACGAGGATATGGAGATGGTTTTATTACAGGTTTTATTACCTTTGTATATTCATGATTATAAGTGATTGATGTGTTGATTTTCATTAAGAATTTATATATCATGTATATCATTTATATGCATAATTGTTTGAGACAACACAATTGCAAGGCTCTGATAAATAACTTGCACATGCTTACACTCATGTTTAATTGATTGATCAACAGGGTTGGAAGGTCTTTTACTTCCTCCCAGTCAAAAGTGAGGGAGAGGTTTGGCTTCCTAACCCTCTGGGATGGTGATTGACAGAGGGGGTTGTTTTTAGCTGATGGAGTTGATTTCAGCTCTTTTTGCTGGAATTCAGTTCCCCTCCTCACTCACCATCCCCAGGCCTAGATTATGGGGCTTGGTGAAGCCCCAAAGGGGGAAATATATAGAATATATAATGGCTCTATTATAGGTTGACATATCAAGAGGTTCGACAAAGGAGTATTTCTGAACTCTCACCCTTTATGAATGTATTAGTATAATCAATGTGCACCTGAGAATACAATTAATCAATATGGAAAAGTATAATCAAATGATGTATGGATAATCAATGTATCAGGTTGAAAGTCTTGTATTAGAATAATTACTGTCTGGGGATAATCAAGTAACAATGAATGTAAAGGGCCCCAGTGGCTTTATTATTTTTATACAAGTTTCTAAAGCCTGCGCCACCAATATTTAACAAGGAACGGATCTTGGAAGGTTGCGAAACAATGGTGGCGGATGGGGAGAAAGATTCGCACAAGAATTAGCATAAGGGGGTGGCCAGAAATGTTATGCAAGATAACACTGTATAAATGTGTGTGTCCGGATTTGGCAAGACAGTTGTTCCTGCAGGTCAACTCGGCTTTTATGATTGCTCATTAAAAGTCTAATTTGAATCCACAAACTCCTGAGTTATTGCATCTTTTTGAGTTGTTGCATCCTTTTTGGCAAGAAGACAGATTTTTCCACAAAAAATGACATCGCTGAACCTTGCTACGTTACCCCGGACCCCGAAAGCTCGATTCCGTGGGTATACCCACCAAGAAACTACCATTGGCTTGACGGGCTTGGCGCTCAGCTAGGACCTCTTAATCTGTCACACCCTCCAAATGCTGACAAGAGTTATCACAAAATGTTCAAACGTCTTGCACCACAAGTTTTAAAGATCATCAAAGCAACATTGGGTATGATCCTGAAACACGTTGTTGCGGCCATTCTCCATAAAGCATGCATCGGATGTAAAGTGGACCACCCGAGCCAGAGAAGACATTCTTATCTTGACTCGTCTGATTATTGTTTTGAGACCCATTACAATGACATCGTGGGGACAGTTTTAACACTGCGACTGAAACATGTGTTGGTCAAGGCTTTGAATGCATCAGGGTTTCATGCACTGCTGACCGATGTTCATGTGGCAACCAAGAAATTTCTGCATGACCTCATGTCGGAGCCGAACATCACACAGAGACTGAGTGAGAATAGGGATGAATACATGGATAAATTTAACGAGGAAGCTGTATGCGACGCGTCTTGGTGCGACGAAAGCACAGAGACTGCTGTCTAAGGTTGGGTAACTTCAGTTGTCGTGTTTACATGTATCTAAACAAATTCTATGTGGCTTTAGCGATTAAACAGTTGATGCACAAAACTATCAAGAGTGGATTTGATGGTTGTAAACCTTTTAATAATCAAGACCATGTCAGTATAAAGCGTTTTAATAATCTGAATAAGCATATGGAAACGGGCAGGAACACATCTGATGATTGGCTGCAATTGTTGTCAAACGGTGTTGAATCAAATGCTCTAAACAACTTCATGTATAAACTTCTAAAATGTTCAAATGCTGACAACAAAGACTTTAAAATTGAGCAGCTGTTATGTGTGTTTATGTATGTAACAGATGTTTGTGTGATGAAATTGCTGAGTAATGATGCTGTGGATGTAGATTGTATTTCTATAATGACTGGCTACTCACCCAGGATATATACACACGCTACACAGGCCTGTAGCTATACATTTTCATAGAAATAGAGTTATTGTTAATGATATAAATTCACAATTTCAGCTGGATTTTGTTGACATGAGTGCTTATAGTGTGGAAAACGATAACATTAAATTTATGTTAACATGCATAGATGTATTTAGCAAATATGCATGGATTCATGTGTTGAGAAATAAAAGCACTATCGAGGTAAAGCGAGCATTTGAAGACATTAAAAGAAGGAAGAACACCATAAAAAGTCCAAAAAGACAAAGGGAAGGAGTCAAAGTAGTATCGTTGAGAGATTTTACCCTCCAAGGTCCAAGGTGATTTCGGCCGGATTTCACTACTTGGACATTCTGGGTCCTAGATTCATTTCTGTAACAGATATAATCTATTATGATGTATCCTGGTAATCACAACCCCTTTGGCTACAATAAAAACACATAAAACAAACTTCTGGGACACTATTTAGAAACCTTGTGTTGGAAAGTCAAAAAAATGTTTTACAAAAAACATTTCTGCGATACAGTATGATAAAATGTAATTGAAAACCTTATGAAGTTTTGTTTACATGTTATTTTCTGATATTTCCATGCATTTATTGTCATATTACATTGATGTAGGCTGAAACTAATGAATAAAATTAATAATACAATGTAAAAAAATATAGGTTCCCCAAATAATGTTGGTTCTTCAGCCTAGAGATGAAACAGAATTTTATGAAATACAGGTAAGACATTTTTTTATAAATGACATGTAATGACACCAAACGGCAGAGGATCAGTAGCGCAGTTGGCAATAATTTTTCCCAAAAATCTGGGTATGAAACCAAACTATATGCCAAAAATAAAAGGACATCCCCATAGTATGTTGACAGAAGAACATTTTTATAGCATTTTTATAATACAAACGACGTAATTCGGTGCTATAGATGTATAAATAAACATAAAAAGCGATATACTCACTACTTATCTGGATGGGTGGTCACTCAGATATTTGAGCTGAATGTCCATTATGCATTACCTGGTAGAAATTGTTCCTGGACAGAATAACCTTCCTTGGCCTCTTGATTTACGTTCAAATATGTTCTAAAACGTTTTGGATGAAAACACAGAGCTATCTTGCATAAACGGAACGAAAACTACGTTGGTCATCGCCATTATTGATCAGTGATCAGGGACGCGGCCATCTTGTTTATCGTTACCAGGACTGAACTGTATGACATCCCATCATTCCTACGTAACAAAGGTCAAATCTAGGCTATATAAGCCATTGAACTAATGCCATTTGTGATTTGGGAGACACAAACAATAGAAGACTCCAGCGCGCAATGGCGACCGGTTTTGTCCAGATCTACCAAGCGGACTGAATTGGCCAAAGGGACCCAAATTATATATCATTCTTTTCGTTAGAATTCGTAGATTTGAGCTAAAGTCATTCGTACGATTGTAGCGATTCGTTTTCTGGATATGTATGGAAATGTAGGGTGCGCGCGCTCGGTCACGGGTGGCATTTTACCTTTTCCTATCACGCAGGCTGTGTTAGCCCTATAATAAAAAACTCACCGCCGTTATCTTCGTATGCGTGCCTAGATGTAAGCTAAAGTCAGTGGTATGGTTCTAATGACTACTTTTCAAGATATTTATAGAAATGTAGCCTACATTTACGCTTCGGTTGGCGACCATTTTGTGGACTATACTTTTGGCTGTTTATCCCCATGGGAATACAAACTACGTACGGATCGTTTTCTCGGTGTTGTCTGGATATTAGGTAAGTACGATTCTTGTTATTTCAGTTCAGTTTGTGATATTTATAGACGTGTACAACTATATGGTAAGTGAGAGGTGGCCACTTGGTTATACTCTACTATTTCTCTCACGCAGGCTGTTTTCCCCATATAACACAATCTATGTACTAATCGCTTCGTTACAATACCTAGATATGAGCAAAAGTCAGCCGTATGATTCTTGTAAAAACGTTTTATGGAAATGTGTGCTGTGTGCGCAGTCAGTTTTGGTGCGCCTCTCCCGTCGCCTCTCAGGCGGTGATTCCCATAGGAACACAAATGGAACGCCTCACGATGATGTCTAGATATAAAAAATAAAAAATATATATTTTTTATCAATGATTGTTTTTTTGATTATTTATGCTAATTTATGCTAATGAGCAAAATCCGCGTATCCATGGATTCAGACTCAGGAGGGTTAATAAAACAATTAAATCACGAAGTATCTCACAGCTGCCAACACTCATCGCTATGTTGAGGTTTTTCAAGATTTAGTTTATGGTTACAACCATAGCTACCATCGGTCTATTAAGATGAAGCCTGCAGACATTTGTGAAGAAAATGTTAGACTAGTTCTCAAGAACCTGTATGGAACAATAATGATGAGAAATGGTAATCAAAGTTACAAGTTCCGAAGGGGGGCGTTTACCAAAGGCTATGAAAAAGGGTACACAGATGACTATTTTACAATAACAGAGTGCATTCCGCTGGTAACTCCTGTATATAGAATAAAAGATTACGATGGTGATGTAATAATTGGGACCTTTTATGAACAGGAATTACTGAAAATAATTGTGGCTAAGGATAAAACTTTTAAAGTGGAAGCAGTTCTGGATGAGGAAGTACAGAAAGGGAAGAAAATTAGTCTTGTGAAATGGCTTGGTTGGCTTGAGAAATTCAACAGCTGGATAGCATCGGAACAAGTCCTTGACCTAAAAACTGGATAAAACTCTAGGATTTGCAGGATTATGTCATTTACATTGACTGCGATCATCATGGGTGACGGCGGTTTCCACAGATATTCTGGCAGGGTTTAAGACCCTATACATCTACACAGATATAATTGATTATCAACGAGTTGGTGACAGTCATGTCCCGCTGTTGAGAACTGTACATATTGCAGAGAAAAAGAACGAAGTTGTCACAGTGACATATGACAAGCCACAACTACGTACCTCTTAGTAAGAGTCAGTTTGATGAGATCTGTATTGAAGTAAAATCTGATGAGAATCAGCTGGTTTCATTCATAGTGGGAAAGGTGATTGCAAAATTACAGACCCGTCAAACAAACTTTTAGACTATAAGGTGTAGCCTCAGATACCCTACGTTTATCCTCAAAGGTATGTTGAAAACTACACAACACAGGCCAGTAACGGTTTACCGGGGTATCATGGTAGCGCTGCAATGTATGGGGCTGGCTGGTCTAGGGGGCCTTTTCCGAGGGCTTTTCCGGATGGCAATACCTTTGTTGAAGTGTGGGTTCTCAATAGCAAAACCACATTTGAAAAATGCAGAGAGGAATATAGTTGGCGAGGTTGTCAGCAATGTTATGGCACGCCAAACAAAACAGCAGGATTTATGGTTATGACTCAAGGTGTTAGAAAGAGACCACCTGGTAGGAGGAGCCTGCCAAAGAGTAAAAAACGCAAGAATGAGACAAAAACAAGAGCCACGGTTAAAAGAAAACATACAGCTCGGAGGACACTCAAAGGGAACAACGCAAGGTTGATTAAGAACATATTTTAGGAAGATGGCACTCCTACACCGTATGTCTGGTGAATGTATGAAAACAGAGTTGGATTTATTCACAGTTCCTTTCACACAGACATCTAAGAAGAAAAATTCATACATTGAAATACCGACCCTATCAGCAATATCAGACGTAGCCCCTCTGGAGTTCTTTTTTGCAGGAAATGGCGAAGACTAAGTTGACCTAAACAATACTTTGTTGTACCTACGTGTAAAAGTCAGTAAACCGGACGGAACTAATAATGATGCTGGAGCACGTGTTGGGGTTATCAACTACCCGATAGCCACCCTATTTTCACAAGTGGATGTCTCCTTGGGTGATCGTTTAATTAGCCAGAGTAGCAACACATACCTCTACAGAGCTGTTACAGAGAGCATTCTGAATTATGGATGTGATATATTAAAGACACAATTTTCAGCTGGTTTGTTTTTCAAGGACACCGCAGGTCACATGGATGTTACGGACCCTGCAGGTGAGAACGATGGACTCAGGAAAAGGGCTGCCTATTCAGCGGATAGTACAACATTTGAAATGATCGTCCCTGTTCATAGCGATGTCTTCTTTCAAGAGAAACACATGTTAAACGACGTTGACATAAAGGTTAGGATGGTACGCGGTAAAGACCAGTTCTGTCTTATGGGGGCAGGGGATGTGCGTTATTGTTTGCATATATTATCGTCATCACTCTTTGTCAAGAAAGTGACTGTTTCACCAGCCATGAAACATGGACACGCTCAAGCGCTACTCACAACCACTGCCAAGTACCAAATTTAAAGAGGGTGTATGAAGACATTTAGTTTACCGGCGGGGGTCTTGTTTGCAACCCGGAAAACTAATTTTTAGGACCTCTGCCAAAATGTATTGTCGTTGGATTGGTGGACAGTGACAGTTTTACAGGAAGTTACACAAAAAATCAATTTAATTAGAAACATTATAATTTGGAGTTTATGGCTATGTATGTAGATGGTCAGCAATTTCCTAGAAAACCATTCCAGTCAGATTAGCAGTGCGTGGTGAATCTTACCAATTCAGGAAAACACCTAAAGGACCAAGCCTTGGCTATTGACAGGTCTGACTTCTTACACGGCTATGCCCTTTATGCATTCAACTGCGCACCGGATGAGGAATGCGGTCAGCACCTATCCTTGATCAAGTCAGGGAATGTACGACTTGAGATGAGGTTCAGACAACCGCTGCCCCACACAATTAATTTGGTTGTTTATTCAATTTTTGACTCCATTATCGAAGTGTCAAACCGGTGACATGTCATGGTTGACTACTATTAGGAAAACGGTGTGGAAATGAATACCTCAGAGTAGTGTGGTGAACCAATTTTCATCTAGGACTCATTTCTATGGTGTGCTGGCATGGGACCAACTACCTAGTGGACCAGTCGTGTTGCATCAATGATGATTGTTAATACACACCCAAGCAATCACCCCGGGGGAGCACTGTCTGGCTATTTACATCACAGATGATGGCGTTGGAAGGTTTTATGACAGTTTTGGAAACCCCCCAGATTTTATGTATTTTCCCAAGTCAATCAGTGCATTTCTGCAAACCTGTGAGAATGTGAAATACAGTTCAAAACAAGTCCAGGTCATGATTTCAACCACGTGTGGACAACATTGTGTGTTCTTTCTCTATCTAATGACAAGAGGTCTGAGTTATAAAGATACTATGTCTTTTTACATTGATGATTTATGAAAAAATGATGTGCTAGTCTCAAAGTTTGTATCTAAGATGTACCAGAGTAAGTGTGATAAGGAAATGTTTAATTGCATACAACATGCTCAATCTTTGTGTCATGGTTGTTGAAGAAATAGACGTGTAAAAGTAAATCATGTGTATGTCTGCTTTATTATTCAAAAAAAACATCGTAAAACCATATCAATGTTTACATAGTATTTTTCATACAACAATTATTCAAAGCAAAACATACACTTTGACAATGAATCACAAATGATTAAAAAAAACAAAATTAAAACACATCAAAATGGAAGCAATTTTGTGGGGTCTGTGTTAGGGGATACAAAGAAAGCCTTGGTTGGTTGATAACCAGTTGCGGTGGGAGTGGTACTGAAAGTAGGTGCCGGGGGTGTGGCTAAATGATCCATTGTGTCGTCAGATGTTTGTATATTATACAAATTGATTTTACGCCTTACAAGCTCATTTGGAATAGTTGTAGAAGGCATGTTGAGACATGCCATGGCCTCTAAAAACTCCCCCCACCCCAACGGCCTTCTAGCGTCAGCAATTTTATTGGTGGCCGTCACACTTTTAACCAGATTCAAGAGGTGCGAACCCTTGATTATCTCTCCTTTGAAAGTGAATTCACCATTTGAAGTCCATGAAGTCAAATCTTTAGACCTGTGCATTCTATTAATATATTCAACATTCTTACTACTCCTCGCAGGCACATTATCCAAAATTTCATCAACAAGGTTAACATTTCGGTCAGCAGTTTGCCTAGTCTCAGTCATGTTTTTACTACATCAGCCCCAGTCGCAGACCCAGGTAGACTTAGTCAGTGAATTTGTGTCAAGCTCTCCCTGTCTAACAACAGTCAAGAATCTATGTAAAATGGCAGAGTATCTTTTAGCTTTCTCATGTAAATCCATATCAGGCTTAAACAGTATATTGCGAATCGATGATTCCAAATCATTTTCAACAGATTGTCTTACATCGGTGCTAGTCGTTTTGGATTCTCACAGTTTTTCTAACTGTTGTTGTGGCACCAGAACCATTTTCACATCACAAACCTCTATTTGAGGCGTCCAGGTCACACATTTTTATGTATTGCTCCAGAACTGTAGAAGTTAGAGGCTTCATTTCTTTTCTACGGGAACAACGACATTCCGCTGCAAATAACAACGTCTCGTTTGTGTACTTTCGTCAACCAGAAGCCCCACAATCGCGATCACAAAACCTCTATTTGACGCGCGCGTCCAGGTCACACATTTTTATTTATTGCTCCAGAACTGTAGAAGTTAGAGGCTTCATTTCTTTTCTACGAGAACAACGACATTCCGCTGTAAATAACAACGTCTCGTTTGTGTACTTTTGTAAACCAGAAGCCCCGCAATCGTGATCACAAATATTGATCACTTATAGTCCTTCAGGATTTCAGCAGCAACCCTAACTAATTATACTTGATATTTTTCTGTTGTTTAGAAGTCTAAAATACATAAACTAATCCAATGCGAAGTCTATCCATGTCACCCCCCTCCCCAAAAGAGAGAGAAAGAGCGAGCGAGCGCGCCAGGGGGAGAGGCGCGTGTCGCACTTACCATGCTCCCAATAAAGTCATTATGCACCTGGATTGCATTGAAGACACATTCAGTTGCTACAAGCAATTGATTTGAAAAAAAGAAATGGCCAAATGGCGAAATAAGTGGAATAAATGATTATGGAGAGCGAGGATAGTGAAAATGGGTCTGAACATTCAGATGATGAAAAGTATCAGGACGGAATCGACCTATTTGTAAAATAGGGTAAGTGTAGCCTAAATGCTATTCTATGATAAAGTTTATTATTATTTTGCATTGTTTTAGTGGAATTACTAGATATATAAGATAACTTGATATAACGGTACGGTAGCCAGTGGTCAAATGTGCGCCTATGCTGTGTTGTGTAGAGTGTCACTGTGAATATAACCATCCAAAGGAAGACTGGACACATCCCTGTTCTAATCTCCACCACTTCCAGATATGGCACATGTAGGGAATTCCAAAGGAAATAAAGGCACCCCCTATTCAAGACACCCCATAAAAAAAATTAAAAAATCCTCAGAGTTCAAAAAAGAAGGGACTGCCATCTAGTGGTGGCTTTTGGAAGTACAATATGACAGAATAAGTTCAATGACCCCATATGGGCATTTTCAATGATTTTCAGAATGTTTGAGAAAAAAATGGATGTGGACCAGAGTAAAAAAAATGCCAGGTTCATTTTATTATTTTATAAATTCAAAACCATTCTACTTGTACTTATTCTGAACCCCTGGGGGTATCCAAATGTAATGTAAAACAGGCTACCTATTATATTTTACTATTTTATTTCAATTTATAACCAAAATATGTGCACTTGGGATTTTACATTTTTCTGACTATTTCACATTATTATGTAAGTGTCTCAAAAATTTTTTTTCAATACATCCTCCATGTAGCTGAGGGTCTGCAGAATCCCAGAATATAAAGCACTTCCTTCTGCTATAAAGGATGACCATTTTAGAAGCCAAAATGTCAAGGTAGTGACAGGCAGACTTTAAAACCCTAGCCCTTAGAGGGTTAAAACACCAGTATTATCCCAGTTATCATTGTAAATACAAACAAAGTGAAACTATATTATTTAACCAAACCCAATTGAACATTTAAAATAGGACATATAATTTTACGGGCTTTGGCTATTTTACTCTCAGAATAAGATAGGATTCGCCGATTGTCAGAAGTGATTTATTGCTTTGACCTTTTGCCAGCTGCATATGTGTGAGAATATGAAAATGATTTTTGATTTATGACTGGATGGTAGCATTTGTTTTTCCGGGGGGTACATGTCCGGTTAGAGAGGGAGGGGTAGAGCAGGTGATTCTGTGGGATGAGAGGGGTTAGGTCAAAAGGATTATGAAAAATGACATTTCAATGGTTGTTAATTTATGTCTGGGTTGTTAACAGTTGTTTTTCCGGGGGTGTGGGTACATGTCCGGTTAGAGAGGGAGGGGTAGAGCAGGTGATTCTGTGGTATGAGAGAGTTAGGTCAAAAAGGGTTATGAGTAAAAGATTGTATGAACGGTCTGGGGGGTGGTAATATTTGTACAGTTGTTGTTTTTGAGGGGCTTCCTTCTCTGGGAGGAGAGGGTGTAGGGTTTCTTGAGATGCAAGGGTGGGGGTTGAGCAGCAGTTACCTTTGGTTCATTCTCTGAGAGTTACCAATAAATAAGAGCTAGACTTCTCTTGGTTTGCAGTTGAAATCGTTTTTTACTTTGTATAAGAATCAAGATGGCGTCTGTGCTTAGTGATATACCCGTGACAACCCAGAATTATGAATTAAGCCGCAGAACGGAGGAATTAATATAAATATATGATGCGCCAAAGAAGCGTTTTCTTAATGTGTATAGAACTCAAATATCTCCGTTTAAGCATTTGACGGATCAGCATGACATGGTGGATGGAAAAATGATCCGCTTTGCGTTTGATTACCTTGCTTCTAAAGTGAAGTTGTACATTTTAGCCATGGGAGATGAATATACAAACGACACCTGTGGCGTGGAGTACCAAATCACTGACTGCGAAGTATTACGCCATGTGGTGTGTCATGAAATGAAGCCAAGCATAAAAGGTTACACTATCGACACTGGTTTGGAGATCGATTGGGAAGGTGTACCAAGCTCCACAGAGACAATACAGCACACAGTAAAAATTCAAAAGAAAAATGGACTTCCTTCTGGTTTTGTTGAGCTTTCTTCCATCACTAGGAAAATAAGCAACAGACACTTTGATAATATACCGGAGGTAAGGATACCTGTTAACGTATAGTGTGATCTGGAAAATGACATGTTTCGGAGAATTGATGAGCTATACGCACAAAGTCAACAATGGCAGAGTGTTGTTAAACTTAGGAGATGTATTGTTGGCGACGATAGTTACCAACACAATCCAGTTAAAGCCAAGATGTATATGGAAGCAGGAATGATATGTATTGGTTAAAAAAGCCACGCCCTCTGTCAAATGATCCAAGCAGTAATAAAAGGGTAGGGCTAAAGTAGACCTTTTCAAAGAACCATGGCTTCCTTGATGCCAGAGGACTCCGCAGGGGAACCTATACCCCACGTTATATCACAACTTCGGAAAAGGCCTCTCTCCTATCTGCCTATTACGCGCCGTCCTAAAACATCTTTTACACCATTGCTTGATGAAGATACCCGAGACCAGGAATGGGATATAAGTTCTACAAGTGTGAACGAACACTGCAGCAGTCCGCCTTCTTACTCACCGGTTATGCTGCCTCCTACCCCGCCGCATGAACAGCCTTCCCCACCACCAACACCGCCACCACCACCATCACCTGACCTGCCTTCCTATCCCCCGGTTTCGGACGTTTTTGATGGGGGACTGAGTCTGATTTTTGTGAACACCATCAAGGCTTCCATCGTAACACTTTTAGAGATTGTGATCGAGGAGCACAAAAAAGAAAACTGCAACGGTTGTCTTACAGGCCATGGTAGTCAGCGGCAGCATCAGTGTCTCTATGATTGCCCCAAGTATTACAGATTTTCTTAATCGCTTTGGTGCGTTTTTCACATCATCCCTAACATGTGCAAAATAATAAGTGCATTTCTCAGAACAATTTGTACAAACTGCAATATACAATAGATATGTTTCTAAAGCTAGTCAGTCACTAAAAATCCTCAGTACATCTCTCAAAATTAAATATTCATGCCAATGATCATGTCAGTGTCATCAGAATGATAAGTCATTGAGTCATTGTTCACGAACAAGGTCGTCAAAATGTTTAGGCATGTTGTCAATGTAACTGTGTACATTGACAGTATTACCTGATGTAAACTTAGGCTACAGTTTGGATGACAGTTACTGTATTGAAAATGCACAAGGCTGCACTTCTATGGCATATATCAATTTCAACAGTACTATTTACATATTACTGTATGTAGGTTATTGATTGAAAGAGACTGGACAGCATTTTGTTTTTCACAGCTTTTACTAGTGCTACTTTATGAAAGAAAAAACAAAATAATTTACAGTAAGAAAAAGACAAGGGGCACAAAGGAAAGAAAACTAAATTAGAAAGAAACACAGGAAACACCCCTAAGACACAACTTTGCCTGCAGCACTGTTCTAGTGCTGTCTCTACACATCCAGACGTTCCTGTCTGTCGGCCCACGTATTCTCATCCACATCACACCAGATATTTTCCCTTGCAATGCAACGTGGAAAGAATCTTTTGGAATGCCTTATCCATCCTCTGCAGGCGTCTACTGTGATGTCCTCACATGCTGCATCCATTGCAGCCAGCAGGGTCATTTGTGTGTGTGGCTGATGATCGTACACCTTCCTCCTCCATGCTGAAAAGAACTCCTCAATTGGATTAAGGAATGGTGAATAAGGTGGGAGGAATTCTATGAGCATCCTCGGGTGGGTCACAAACCATTGGCTTATGACGTTTGATCGATGGAAACTCACATTATCACAAATGACCACATACTTTGGCAAATCCTCTCTAAACAGACCCCTCTCATCATCAGGGATGAGAGCCCTGTAGAGAGTCTCTAAAAAGTTGAGGAGATGCTGGGTGTTATATGGCCCTATAAGGGGGATATGGGTTAGGACACCATGCTCCGAAATAGCAGCACACTTGGTGATATTTCCTCCCCGTTGGCCTGGCAAATCCACAGTAGCTCTGTGACCGATGGTATTCCAACCCCGCCTTCTGCATTTGGTCAGGTTGAAGCCAGCCTCATCCACGTATACAAAGTATTGAGAGGTTTCACTTGATTCCAACTCCATTATACGCTATATCCCAGAACACACAGTTGAATTTGTTTTGCTAAGGAAGAGTGACATAAAATGTACGTATATTGCATGTTCCTTCCACAGCAATGAAAATGTGTGCAGTTTATGCTTACTGTACTATGTATCACTATAAAATGTTGCTGTAAAGTAGTTACATAGATATGTTTTACCTGTACATACTGGTACCGTAGCTCCTTAACTCTGTCCTCATTCCTTTGGAATGGTACACGGTACAGCTGTTTCATACTTATCTGGTTTCTATGCAGCACCCTGTCGATGGTTGAGATGCTAACCGTATGGATGTTTTCAAAGACATCGTTGTCTTCTATAATGGTCCTTTGTATTTCCATGAGTCTCATGGCATTGTTTGCTCGGACCATGGTGCAAATAGCCTCCTCCTGTCGATGTGTGAAAAGGCGTCCTCTGCCACCGGGTTTGAGGTAATCTTGCAGTCCTATGTGGGGAAAAATGCAGTGATGCATCGCACACTTTCACATAGACAAAAACTATGCGAACACACATTTTACTGTAAAACATACAGGTGGGTGCATGTAAGGTGCAGTATGTATCTGTATAGAGTATATTTCTGTATGCTGTGAAATACAAGTGGACTACTGTAATATGAAGCATTGTAGGAAGTATACAGTATACTGCTTATATACTGTAACAGTGCACTGTACATTGGTGGACATACCTGTTCTCTCTTTGAAACGTTTGAACTATTGAAGACACGGTTGATCTCCCAATATTCGGCTGCACCCTTCGACCCACCTCAGCCATTGTAAGGCCATGATTAACAACATGGTCTACAATAGTGGCCCTTATGTCATCAGATATGCGCCTATGTCCTCTTCTGTCTCTTCCTCTGTTTTGCCTTCCACCACGCATCTTCCTCCTCTTGGCTGTTGACCCTGTTCGTTTCCTGGTCCATCCATTATTGGAAAATTGCAACTCTGTGTTGTGGTCTGTCTATATATGCTTGCCAAATGATTGTTCATGAGATGCACCTTTGAGCAATTTAGACAACTGGTTGATTATTGGTTGAACTAACAGTTTACATTCCTTCATGAGTGAGGGTCAATTTCACCTGCACGATTCATCAATTCATGTTTTTGTACAAAAGGTCTAATAGAAATGTGTAAAACTATGCTTGACAGTTTATGACACATAGTTCAACAATTTTGCATGTAATGGCTTATGCAAGGAACTAATGCCTAGATGTTTTGAGGGGTAAGACTATTCAACAGAGAACCATCTACTATATTTTGATCAACATGACATGAGCAATTGAAAATTTGGAAAAAAGCTGACACTTGTACATTATCAATTGCAATATGTACAAAAGCAATTGCAATTTGATCAAAGGAATAAGAAATTGCTTTAATGATGTGCACATGTGACTAGATGATTTGGAATTTGTACAAGTAGTATCAAGAATTGCACTTTTGATCTAAGAAATGCACCAAAGCGACTGAGAAAAACTGTATTATATCAACCATTTTGACGCTCTTGTAAAGCGACTGTGGACTGACCGTTTCATACCAGCTTTGGCCAGAGCACTTAAATCCTTGGGACTTAAAGTTGAATTACCTAGAGTCCATGGAATTTCAGAGGTTTTTCTAAACGAGCTGAAAGAGTCAATATACATCAGTAAGAATCTGAACAAGATCTCTGATTCGCTCTATCAGGACGGATGTCAAATTCCCGCTAAGGCCTTCCAGCTGAATTTCAACAACGGTCTATGCGTTAGGGAATTTTATAATCTATACCTGGCTACGGGGAGACATTTAAAAGATCTGGCTTTGCCCGTTGAGAGAAAAGATTATGCATCTGGCTATGCCCTGTTCACTTTCAACTTATCCCCTGATGATGACAACACAGGAAACCTTTCACCGGTCTCCACAGGCAGCCTGTGACTGGAAATGCACTTCCGGGAACCCTTAGACCGTACGGCTACTATGATCATGTACGCATGCTCCGATTCCATCTTGGAAGTAAACTCCCAAAGACAAGTCTTGGTGGATTATTATTCATTAAAACAAAGATGAACACCCAAGAGATTGAGAGATTTATGCAACGAATGGTCGGAAAGTAGTTCCGCGGAGTATGGGCTTGTGACGAATTACCTAAGGATACTTGTAGTAATAGACCCGCTATGTTCATTGTTTATACCCATCCTAAATACATGCCTGGGGAACACTGGCTCGCCATGACTTTATAAGAGGAAGAAGGTCGAAAATCACAACTTTTTTCGATTCCTACGGGTTTCCACTGGGATTTTCTCATTTTCCCAAATCAATAAACAATTTTTAATCAGAAACGGATTCAAGATATATTACAGCACTAGTACACAAGTACAGTATGAATTTTCTACAACCTGTGGTCATCATTGTATTTTCTATCTCTCTCAAAGAGCCAGAGGGCTTTTATATGAAGATGTTATATCACAATATAGTGATGATTTAAGAAGTAATGATGTCATGGTAGATTGTTTTGTGTTAGAAAATCTCTAAAGTGTTTAAATGTACTCCCTTTAAGACCTTATACGCAGTGTGCATGTTCAAGACAAATGTTTAAAGAATGCCATAAATGCTAAGTTTTTTTGTCAAATGTATTTTTTATTGCAATAAAAATCTCATTACATTACAATTATCGATTGTGTATTTATTCAGAAAATTGTAACCAGTTTTCGGTATTCTGCCTTTCAAATGAGTGTCTTTTGGAGGGAACCGATTTTAAATTTTGTATCTGTTGATGAATTTTATAATTAGCCACACCTGCCAGAGGTAAATTGAGATCAGCCATGGTCTCAAGAAAATGGGCCCATCCTAGAGGTCTTCTGTCTTCGGATATCTTGTATCAGGCAGTTACATTTTTGATCAAGTCTATCATATTAGAGCCTCTTGAAATTTTACCATTACTGATGAATTCACCCTTGTCATTCCAGCCAGCTCTTCCTTTTGACCCCTTTATTTTATTCATAATGTATATAAATTTGTTCGGCTACGTGCCGGAGTACGCTTGAGCATGTCACTCATAACATCATCCTCATCTATGGCGTGATCTTGTAAGCTCCCTGGAACAAGAGGTTCTGTAGCTGCCATTTCCGGTAGGGAGAGGGTCAAGTGTCCCGTGTTATTTTCATCTGGTTTCAACAAAGACAAATGCCTTTGTAAGAGTTGAGAGAATTTCTTTGCCTTGTCATAAGGGTTCATTCCTTTCATGTTCAATACATCCTTCATATCCAGATCCCTTGCAGCCGTTTGTCTAATAGTTTCAGGACCTTGTTGCTTAAGTTTATACAGCTGATGTTGAGGCACTAAATACATTTTGTTAGACATTAGCTCCCACTCCTGGGGGCGATTAGGCTACTGAGGAAAGGGAGGGCTACGCTTAGTAGGGGTAGGAGGAAACCGCCCGTCTGCTGTATGGCACGCCTCTTTTTTTAAATACTGGTCCTTTTATCTGCAAATAGCTTGATGACTGCCTTTTGCCTCTTTAGTTTTTTTAATTGTGCCTGGCTGAGTGGGATGTTTCCTTTGAGAACATTCAAAGCAATCTCGCAGAGGGCCAAAATAAGATCTGAAGAACAATGGACCAAGGCAGACTTGCGTTCTTTAGGGCTGGCTACGACTAGGGCTCTCAAGAAGGGCAAATGTCTTTTTAAACGTGCAGACATGTTTACTTTTTCTTTGGGACGTAAACTGTTGGCCACTCCCACGGGAACAAATCTGTTCTGAGTCTTAAATGTTCTGGTGTAGATTGGAGTTCAAGCTAATGATACGGCTATTTTTACCCTGGTGAAACACATTTTGTACCAAATAGAGCACAGATAAGTTTCGATGATGAGTATATTGAGTAAAAGCTCTGGCAATTTCAGGATGTTCACTACCTGCAAACAGCATATCATCCAAAACTAAAAGATCATTTCTGTTAGGAGGAATGAGTTGATCATCATTCAATGATTCAGGGATTCCTTCAACTAAGTTTATTTTTATTTTCTTCAACATTTCATCATACATCGGTTTATAGCAACTGTAACACCACACTATATTGTCAAAGTTCTGAGTTAATACATGTTCAGAATTTTCTAAAACATTTTTTACAAAACAAGTTTTTCCACTGCTGGATGGTCCAACGACCAGAGCTGAGAAAGGTAAATGCAATCTTGAATCAAAACCTTCTACAAATTCCATCTTATCTAATCAGAAGCCGAATAGTAATGTGGTACCGTCTGCTAAAAGCACTCTCTTGTCATACACCACCCTGAGCATTTTGATGAGTGATGCATTGCGCAGATGGAAACCTTTTTTATCCCTGACAATTCTTTTGTAAGACATAAATATTTCCTCACTAATTTTGTCTTTTATGAAACCCTCGACCAAACGTGTGAGTGATTCCAGGTTTACCTTTGGGGCGTTTTCATAGTTTTGTGTGATGCCTTTGACCTTCAAGACTACGCGATTGTTTTTAGTCCTAAACCCATAACTCTTGGGCCCACACAATGACCATACTGTGATATGATCACCATCTTCAAGTTCATTTGTTAAACCTCCCAAATAATTGCTCAGAGGGGGCTTCCATTCACCTTGCTCACATAAACCACAGAATCTGTGTCGTGGTATAGAACTCTCCTCTGTAGCTGTTCAATAAGATTGTACAATTCAAGACGACCGTAAGCTGTCGTGAAAGCTGCAATGATTACATTGACATTTCCGGGACATCTAAGGTAATTCGATTTATGCCGCCAGTGTACCAGAGCAACCTCCTGATTCAAAAATGAAAAATGAGAAATTTCAAAACTGTTTGAAAAAATGAACTCTGTAAATTGCTGGGCTTCTCTAACAATGGATGTTGTCAGCATATTGCTTCTCTGAGCATACTTTCCCCACAAATTGTTCAAAAAAAGTTTTGAAACACTTCTCTTAACCTTACTGACTCTAATTTTTTCAGGATCCAAACGTATGCCCTCTTTGTCATAATAATCCTGAATGTACCTGTCTTTGCTCTCTTGATCGGTGACTGATGCAGGAGAACCCGAAGCCATCTGCTTGCCTCTCAAGAAAGTCTTGATATACTCTTTAAAAAGAGTATCAGATTTTCTGGCAAAGTTCCACACTTCATAGATTTTAGCCACAATGTAATCCTTCTCTAGAGCTTTATTAAACTCCTCAGTAACCCATACACCTGTCAGAGCTCTCTCTTCATCAGAATGATCACAGGGATGTTGCTGATTATTGTTGTCACTGCATGTGCGACAAAGAGAAAAGAAAAGCTTCCCATTAGGCCCATGGGTTGGTAACACTGGAAGAGGGCTTCTGGCATGCCAAAATTATCCATAAAAGCTTGAACCTGAGGGTCAGACCTTTTCAAGTGAGCCCACTCGTGTTCCCACAAAACCACCACTTTCAGACCATAATCAACCTGTAAGGATTTCTGTTTGTCTTGGAACTCTAGATACATGTCACCAAAGCTCTTTTGGGTTAAAACACACATTTCCTGTGGCAAAAAGCAGGATGTACATCCGTGAAAGAAACATCCGTTGTACTCGAACGCTGTCTCGACACCGTCGATGACTGCATAGCCGTCTACATGATAAGGGCCAAACCTTTTTTCACCCCCCTTCAAGGCATGCTGAATAAAGATGTTTTTTGTCTCAGCCAGGTACTCCAACCATTGGATGGAACCACTAGAATATGATTTGTACTGCCTCCTATAGTTATCAGGGGAGAGAATGGCTATAGATTCCTCTGTCATAAAATGAGTACGATAGGTTTTCATACAAGCCGATGCAATAGTTATACAACTCAAGGGATCAACGCCTGCGTCATTGATTACTT
>JACXGI010004727.1:0-14987 GCA_016801175.1 Esox masquinongy | reverse complement strand
CTCATGACAGACTGTCTCATACCACGTCATAAACTTCCCTCTCTCTTTTACTGTCATTTGATCAGCTACATACATTTCAGGACCGGGGTAAGGGCCGATGTGATTGAAATTCTCCTCAGAGCTGAAAAAATGCGGAAACCAACCTTTAACAGCTGTTTCAAAACCGAGAGCATCAGGCATTTGAGAGAGTTTCATGGGAAGAAAGCTGAGACTGTCAATATATCGTTGATCAAATGCATGATCTATAAAACACAACACCTTGCTTCCTTGTGTTATAAGAGTGGGAGTTACGCCTTGCGCTATCAAGGGGTTTAAAAGAAGGTAGGAGTCATAACCTCTTGAATTATGGGCTATGAAAGTGTACTTCCTATATTTGTTTTTCCGAGTGTTTTAAAAAGAGCATGGCACAATTCTGTCCCTTAGCCGTCCACTTTTTACCCCCAAAGGTCATGCTAGAGACAAATACAGGTATGTGTAAACATATTGAATCATTCTGTCGGGTTTCAAAGTCATAAAAGACAATTTTTTCTGAGGGCTTCTCTTCATTCAAAGATTGAATATAACATTCGTGGACCTTTTCAAATACACCAACGTTCATCCAAAAGCCCTTTACATATTGGACAACGTTTTCTGCTACATTTGTGTGGTTCAGGGTTATTAATTTTTAGATTATAATTGACATGGCATAAGGGACATCTCTTATTGATGTCACACCAGCTGGCAAAATTACCTGCCACAGGATGCCTTAAGGCCAACTTATGTTTTTCATAACAGTATGCTGAACGACATGTACGGTTACAGTCATAACACTTTGTGAGCTGCAGGGACTGATATGGGCAGTTCGCACCTATGCATACTGCACAGTTATACCAACAGGAGTGCCCTCCTAATCGCGTAAAGCCTGTATGACATGACCGGCAGAAGTAGGCTACACCCAAGAATGCCTTAATGTTCTTAATACCATAATAATGATTGTCTTGTACAAACAAATACAGCATTTGTGGATGAGGCTGTAACGTGTTTTGCAATTTCAAGATGGCCGAATCATGCCTACTATGATAGAGAACCACCACTTTGATGTCGAGGAAGCAAATTTACCTATATCAGAAAACGCTACATTTTCATAAATGGACAAGCCCACTGCTCTCTGAAATTCAGTAGCCATCTTTACTCCTTCTATATCACTTATACTGGGATTCAATAAATGTGCAAGACAAATGGCAAAACATAATTTGTTGTCCGCATTCTGAGGAATAATAAGATATTCCTTTTTGTTGTTAATTATTTCGGATTTCAAAAGAGTTTCAGCCTTCCTCCTATGGCAGCCCGCACCCTGAGGAGTTCTCAATATTTGCAGAATCAGTTCTAGGGTATTATCGGCTAAGATTGATAAATTGGACTGTACAAGCCTTTCAATCATATCCAGAAATTGATTCAAGTTTGCATCACCATTCTCCATAATATAGGATACATTGTTTTGTATAGAATCACCCCTAATTTCTAATTGCAATACATCACTAGGCTCGGCGTAGGATGTAGCTCTTTCTAACAGTTCTGTCAAAGTGGTTTACACATTGACATAGAACGCTGAATAATCATACATTTCATTCATGTGAGCAAAATTAAAACGCTGTCGGATTTCAATGTTGCTGTATTTATTGCGATAAATAATATTCACATTTCTATCAACACCTCTACCCTTTTGATTCGCACCTGAATGGGAGGCCTGTGGTTCTAAATGAGTTGATGGTTCAGGATTTAACTCCGTAATTTGAACACTTGAATGAGAAGCTTGTTATTCTAAAGGAGTTGACGGTGTCATGTGAGAAGCTGGTTCAGGATTTAATTCTTTTATTTGTCTAATCAGAGCATCATAGTCAGGGTTTATGTGTAATGCTTCTGGACTCGAAGCAGGTGGCTCTGGGATTAACTCCTTCATTTGTTCAAACAGCGCTGAATAATCAATGTCTGATGGTTCTGTATCTAAATGTTGTGATGGTGTTATGTTAGAAGTAGGATTTAATGATCTAATTTGATCAATCAATGCCTTATAATCGGATTTTGGATCTGGCGGTGGATCCATTTTTCAGACGTTTGCCTATGAGCCTTGGAAGCATGTTTTTCCAGAAAGCTTTATCTTGACACCGTTGCCAGCTTAATAGATCGAGTATACATGTGTGTAACTGATCTTCCCTAGCTTTTACAAGCCTTGCAAGCTCTTTTCTGAAAAACAAATGTGTATCTGCTTCGTCTTCACTATTAGAACTCTCAAACAATGATTCGTGAGGTGGGGTTATAGAAGCAACAACACGGTTACCCTGAACAACACCATCATTACTACTTGCGCTCGTCAAGCCGTCTTGTCTCAAGCCATCTTGACTCAAATCATCTTGCTCTGGAGGATGCGGGGCAAGTTGATCAACACTGCCATCTTGCGGATCTTCGAAGCCTGATACATCTACGTTGTCTGAAAGGATTAAATAGACCTAATTAGAAAATTGTGTAATACGTTTTACAATATAAGGTTTAAGATAATACTTACCATTTCTTACAGCTTGAGCGCTTGGTAGAAACCGATCCAGGGTTTGTTGTCGACAATTTTGCAGAGAAACAGTTTTGCTGTTTTTATTCTGTGCAGAGTCCAGGAGAACTTTGGGTAAATCTCGGTACGCCTCGTCAGAATCTGTAATTACAATTTTTAAAACGATAAATGAAGCGTACGTAAAATAATGATTTATTTTTTATAGAATTCTTACCGTAAGTAGCAACTTCCTGCAGATATCCTGGATCAGACCAAGATCTCAGTGAATAATTTTGATGCACTTGCGCTGTAATCTGTATCTGATTATTTAATAACTTCGGAGAAGGAGGAATAGTTAGTGCGTAGAGTTCTTGTGAATTGTCATGAAAATTGGGATTTGTAGAGAAGGGGAGTAGCTCGTCATTTCCATCTTCACCATTGAATTCCTCTATAAGCCTGGAAACAACTTGATGTGAGGGCAGGTTCCATGGTCTATATAACGATCTTGATTCCGGTGGCGGAGTATCAGCTATAAAAACAACATTACAGTTTTAAAAACAATTAATTATATTGAAATTAAATCAATAAATGAATTAAATCTCACCTATAACATATCCTGATGGAGAGGAACCACCTGGAGCTTCGACCTCTTCTTCAGGCCTTGATTCCGTTAAGTCGATGACTTCCGATAGAAACTGATCAAACGACGTCAAAAATCCTAAGAGTTTAGAAACTCATGTAAGGGGCTTTCATCATCATCTTAGTTAAATATAATGTTACATTAGCATCATATCTTACCTTTTAACGTGTTGAGAGAGCAAAATCCTTTTTGAATTGGCGAGAGTTTTTTCATGAGAGAGTTTTCTTGAGTTCTTCAACGAATGACTGAATGGTAAAGAGAGAATTATGAAACTCCATAACTGTTTTAGGGGACCGGTTTACCAACCTATTTTATTGCCTTTTTGACATTGGGTCATTTGGGTCAAGAGATGTCCGGTCAGTTTTGAGAGAGATGTGCGCTGGTGTCAAGCTTTTCATTTTAAATATCCCATCGTTTTAAATTAACTAATCTGTTATTCACATGCCCCCAGTGTTTTAAATTCTCTCTTTGCCTAAAAAAGTTGTGAATATTGTAAAGCATAAGAGAAATAACTGTCCACTCATCCACGAGGAAGCTAAATATCTCTATAAAATAATTCACTTCGTTTGCTACGTCACCATAAACTGGACAGTCAACTATAACCATGGCATTAGTAGTTTTGTAAACCGTACACCCATATATTGAGATCCTAACTTTAGTATCCTGACTTTCAGATACCACTCTTATAGCTCTCAACACTTTTCCGTTTACTTCAAACTCCGTAGCAAAGTCTGGACCTCTATTGACTATGCTAAACACATTTTTACTCAGATTATACCAATCGAAGAAACCGAGCAGGGGTTTAAATGCACCCTGTTCTAAAGTGCTACCGCCTTGAGAATCTGTATGTATGGGTTCTTTCTTAGTAGAATAGATCTGTAATAGTGAATTGATTGGATCGTAAATATATTTTAAGTTATTATCACTAGTTTTGATCTCGCCCACTAAATTCTCTAGTAGTCTATGAATGAGCTTTTCAACGTCTTAATCTGTATACCCTGGTAATTTCGGGCAGAATGCATCGTTTGTTCTAGCTAACATATTTTAGATCCGTTCAAATACAAAACCTCTTCCAAGTAACAAGTATTACTGACCAAAGAGGTGGTAACACTCCTCCGGGGAGGAGCTATATCCAGACCCATCCCTAAACAGCAGCTGTCATGGACACCATAGGAAGACAACGCCCCTGGGGATTTATTTATTTGCGATCTCAGGAACTTCCACTGATCCCTACACATGACACAGGATACTCTCACACCCCCGTTGAGATTTATGTATTTGTGACATACAATGTATGGACCCACTGTTGAGGTTCACGCCACAGGTGTCGTTTGTATATTCAGCTCCCATGGCTAAAATGTACAACTTCACTTTAGAAGCAGGGTAATCAAACGCAAAGCAAATAATTTTTCCATCCTCCATGTCATGCTGATCCGTCAAATGCTTAAACGGAGGTATTTGAGTTCTTTATACATTAAGAAAACGCTTCTTTGGCGCATCGTATATTTCTGGAACATATCTTTTTTTTCTTTCCTCCGTTCTGCGGCCTAATTCGTAAGTCTGGGTTGTCACGGGTGTATCACTAAGCACAGAAGCCATCTTGATTCTTATACAAAGTAAAAAACGATTTCAACTGCAAACCAAGAGAAGTCTAGCTCTTATTTATTGGTAACTCTCAGAGAATGAACCAAAGGTAACTGCTGCTCAACCCCCACCCTTGCATCTCAAGAAACCCTACACCCTCTCCTCCCAGAGAAGGAAGCCCCTGAAAAACAGCTGTACAAATATTACCACCCCCCAGACCGTTCATACAATCTTTTACTCATAACCCTTTTTGACCTAACCATCTCATACCACAGAATCACCTGCTCTACCCCTCCCTCTCTAACCGGACATGTACCCACACCCCTGGAAAAACCACTGTTAACAACCCAGACATAAATTGACAACCATTAAAATGTCATTTTTCATAATCCTTTTGACCTAACCCTTCTCATCCCACAGAATCACCTGCTCTACCCTTCCCTCTCTAACCGGACATGTACCACCCGGAAAAACAAATGCTACCATCCGGTCATAAATCAAAATCATTTTCACATTCTCAAACATATGCAGCTGCCAAAAGGTCAGAGGTCAAGCAATAAATTACTTCTGACAATCGGCGATTCCTATCTTCTTCTACTCTCTATTGCAGGCTATGACTATATTGGATGCGAATCCAGTCTTCATGGAAAACAGCGTGTTTTCTTAACGTTAAAGACCATCGCCATGTGGTTCTTCATTCTACTACTCCACACAACCCTTTATAATGAAACCACGAGACCATATTTAACCAAATTAGGAAAGCATCATCATACCAATATCCAATTTATCACTCGGATTAAATTTTGTAAATTATTCTTGTATTGAATCCTAAGTTAGCAGGCGAATACCTCCACGTGTGCCAGCCAACAGCACAATACGGGAAAAAGATTTCAATTTCGTGGAGTCGGGGCTAATGCAAAAGCCGAAAGAGTGGGCCTCGCCAAAGAATCACATTAACAACGCAATGGATGCGTTCACCCAAGTGTACACCAAACAAAGCAAAACCTGGCATATTCAAAAACTTCCAGGTTAACAACAATCTCGGTGAATGAGATCAAATATTCCACCAAGGAATACAAAATGCAGCCAATCGGAACCCTTGTGCACAGGGAATACCAAAAGGGAAAATGCATTTACTAGGTCGACCACAACGAGATATTCACAAATGCCCGGGACTTGGGTCATGATCTTATACAGATCAAGGACGATCGGTGCGCGCGCATATACAGCTTCATTAACTCTACTATTTGCCAAACCACAAGCTGTCCAACAACTTTGGCGTTTTACAGGAGCAATCCCTACTCCATCCTACAGTCTCTAAAATTGGTTTGACATCAAGCTTGACAAAATACGCGGGGTCCTCTGAGCATAGCATGTGGTTATACCCCACCAAATAGATGCGCAACCAATATAGCCCCTAAGCCATCAGTACTCTTTTTACGTGGTTGGAAATCAACCTGAGGTCTGCTCACCGCTAGCCCACAGGACCGAATCTCCCCCACCTACAATAGAGGTCCTACAAGGAGACACGGGCTCAATTCCCCTACTGTTGAAAAATAAACGAGACACCTTTCTCGCATTTCGCACAGACATTAACACAGAAACCAATTCCACTGATAGAGATCTGTTGAAAATCCTGCATGAATCGCCCTACAACAGGTTGACTGCATGGGAGTGTTACTAGTGCTACCAGGATACGGAACAATGGCAGTTTCTTAACTACAGTAGCTATAACCGAAACACCCAAAAAATAACTTATATTTACCATACTTTCTCAAATCCATCAATCCTGACATACCGAAACCAACCACCTAGTTTACTAAACCCTATGAAAAGTATAAATCCTGTATTCTCTAAATATGTCAGAGAAAAACCAGGTTTGTGTTAAGGAAAGATCTCACCGGTTGATGCTTTCTGGTCCTTCTCCTCTGACCGTCAACACCCCTCCCTCAGGCGGTTTAGCGTTCCTGCGTGCTCCCGTTGGGTCGCTCACAACGAGGCCAGAGAGGTAACCAGAACTGTCTCTATTCTTGCGGGAACACCACATAAACAGCCATCGTCTTGATTCCCACGGGTATCTTCCCAAACCCAATGTCCAGTCGAAGGTCTAGCAGTAGCTATCATAAATTTAAACGTAGCCGTTAGCATAGTCTCTTCCTCAACCCCGGGTCTGAAGTCTTCTTTGGTCTTAGCCGGTGTAAACACCGGCTGGGCCAACAGAGGTTACATAAATGGTGTGTTCTTCTCCCCCTTTTCGATTCTTTTCTTGACCCGCGTAGACTCTCCCAACACGTCCAAAGTGGAGCAAAACGGCCTCCAAACGGCCTACTGCATCACCACGTCCACAACAACAAAGTCCATTGAGCAAAACGCGTCAGGGGCTATCTCGGTCACCAGCGGGGTTGGCTACGTCGATTGTAGGGATTGTACATCTCCACCGATGCAGCGTTGCCGGGCGGGGTGGGACGATGCAAAAGTCCCAGGTTTTCCGCCAGCGATCGGCCTGGCGGAAAACCGCAGGAGGGTGGAGGCGGTCAGAGGGACAATCCATCCAATCTGAGCGAAAAGAACTACAACACAGAGATCAATAAACCCCACACAAACTTCCCAACACAATAAACCCCACACAAGCTTCCATCAGTCACCACTTTCCACATACCGTAGCCTACACTGTCCAAACAACTTTCTATTATGCCTTCTGCAACTCCCATACATTACCTCGTCCATATTCCTCCAATCTGCCCGGTAGGCCATGCATCTGTCACCGAATGAAAACGCCATTAACCGGAAAACCTAATAACTCCCAAAGATACAATTGTTCACATGCCCAGACAACATAAACATTAACGTTGCCGCTAAATATTTACCACAACACTTACCCATTATCAAATAACAATGCGTGGCGAAACAACAGACCCATTTTTACATGTGAGCGTGCCCTGCACGTCAGAACCACTTTAACTTAATGTGCCCTAACACATATACCTGCGCCCTAACACACAGAAGTGCCCGAACACTCTTATCTCAATTAACGTGCCCTAACACATATACCCGCGCCCTAACGCATAGAAGTGCCCTAACACTCTTATCTCAATTAACGTGCCCTAACATCGTTAATAGACCCGTCCGCCCGTAAGTGAGACGTTCAAGGCCCTAACCTTGTCTGCAGATTTAAATGTGCCCTAACACATATTACCAGAACTTAATGTGCCCTAACACATATACCAGAACCATATTTAACTGCATTGTGCCCTTACCTCCTGAGTTCAAAATTAGTCTCCGGGTACCTGTACTGATCAATCCCGAATCTCATTTCAGCCGGGCGCACTGACTCTCACCCCATGAGCAGGCAGCCCACAATCGGGGGAGGATTTAGGCTCCAGAGACCCAGTCTCTGGCCGTGTACGGTTGACCTGCTAGGATATGAGTTTGAGATACCAGGTTAAGTAACCAAAGCACGAACCCCCAAAATGTGATGGTAATTCCATCGATAGGAACTTCTTAAAGGAGTAAGTACAGAGACAAAATTCTCTTGGCACAATTAGCAGTTTATTTGCAAATAGAGAGATGCGTCAACAGCTTGCAAAATAATCCTCTGAGGAATCTCTGAGGTAGATACATGAACAGTCGGTATTTATTACAGTTAAAAGGGGTGTGGTAAGATGCTGCCCAGCTGTCTTATGTCACACAGGTTTTACCCAAAGGGTGGGCTGTCGCCCCACCTTATCCTTCCTGCCATAATGTTTACTGTTGTGTTTACCTAAAGAGGCCAATTGCCCCTACTTCCCCCAAGGGCCACATTCCTAAGGAACAAAGGACTGATACCCTTATTGGTTTAAACAGATGGTCAGAGTACCTAGTGATGCTCTGATATTATACAGACATGTGTGTCACAAACAAAGACCAGAGTTACATACCAGGTAATAGAAAAGCAGACATTTCTCAAATGTAGATTAGTTCAAGAATTTCCATAACACCGTGCACTTGTGCGCTTTATAGTTGGTAATACTAACGTTGTAATGACAGCCACAATCGACACAGTATTTTTTCTGGCCACACCTGTTAACCCAACGACCTGCACCTTTGTGGAGCTTCAAGCCTTTATGCTGTCTATAACCAAAGTCAGAATAACATATCTGCTTACAGTCTGGGCACTGCTTTGTGTTAACGGGTTGTGTATGACAATCTTCATGAAGACAGACACTACAGCTATGTTTACAGTCATGATCACCTGTTAAAACAACATTTAACAAACATAATATGGACATACAGCAAACAAACATAATATGGACACACACACACACAAACAAGTACACAAACAAGACAAATACTACAGTTTGTCAACATCGTCACCTGTTAAAAAATTCTAACAATGTGTAGAAAACAATCTCGCGTTAATGCTTGTACGTTTTAATAAGACACATTTACAAAAGTTTTGTTTACCTGAAATAACATATCTTGACTTGTCAACGAATCACGGTTGTTCATGCAAATTCAAAATCAACCTTCCAGGTAACTTTGTAACGTTTTGCCATATAATGCAACTCAAAAGTTAATGCTGACTTAAAAGCCCCATTTTGATTTCACAAATCATCATTGCTCATACATACACATGAACCAAAATCATCATTTTTATTTTTAACAATATTTTAAACCCAACCACGACACAATCAACCTAGTCATAATGTCTGGTCGACTCAGGCGTTGTCTATTCCTTCAGAATATTAGCATTGCTCATGCGATGTGTGTTCGCTGTAGTACTTTGGTGAATTACAAACCTTGTGTGAAACACCGGATGTTTCTCAAGCTGCATATACTACAGTTTGTACTAGTGGTTATTTAGGGACCATTACAATGGGCAGATCTGATCTTAAGGTCCATCTCATGTTATAATAAAAGATGGGCAGAAACTCTCCAGTGTTGCCAACTCTCACGGGTCAAACAAGCAACCCCAGCTTCAAAAACAAGCCCAATACTGCTATAGCGTGTTACAGTCAATGAATGAGCCTGCAACATATTAAACTGAAGCCAGTTTGAAACGCAAAACATTTAACATTTAAAATCAACAAGCAAAGAATTCTTTACAAAAAATAATCAAATGTCAACAACGCGTATATGGAGGGCAGGCACCATCCACTCATCTCTGATCACCTGCGAGCAGAATATAAGAGGAGAGATGGAAAACGAGGGGACAGGAGCACTAAGGGGGAGCGTAAAATAAATTAGTCCCATATGTATCTACTATTAGTAGGCTATATATATACAGTGGATATAAAAAGTCTACACACCCCTGTGAAAATGCCAGGTTTTTGTGATGTCAAAGAATGAGACATAAATCATGTCAGAACTTTTTCCACTTTTAATGTGAACTATAATGTGAACAATTCAATTGAAAAACAAACTGAAATCTTTGAGGGGGAAAAATGAAAAATAAAAACCTTACAATAACCTGGTTGCATAAGTGTGCACACCCTATTATAACTGGGGATGTGGCTGTGTTCAGAATTAACCAATCACATTCAAACCCATGTTAAATAGAAGTCATTACACACCTGCCATCATTTAAAGTGACTCTGATTAATCACAAATTAAGTTCAGCTGTTCTAGTAGGATTTTCCTTACATTTTCTTAGTTCCATCTCAGAGCAAAAGCCATGGTCCGCAGAGAGCTTCCAAAGCATCAGAGGGATCTCATTGTTGAAAGATATCAGTCAGGAGAAGGGTACAAAAGAATTTCCAAAGCATTAGATATACCATGGAACACAGTGAAGACAGTCATCATCAAGTGGAGAAAATATGGCACAACAGAGACATTACCAAAAACTGGACGTCCCTCCAAAACTGGTGAAAAGACGAGAAGAAAACTGGTCAGCGGGGCTTCCAAGAGGCCTACAGCAACATTAAAGACTTCATATTCACTGTAAATAGAATTGAATGTTATTTTTTAAAATACTTTTAAAATTCCAATCTAAAATTTTTACATATGACGATATACCAAGACATTTTTAAAAAGTATACCGATTTAAGCCGTTTTTATAACATCCGCTCCTTTACACGTGTTTGTTGTTTACGTTCCTCATTCAAAGTGGTAATAGTGTGGTCGGGCCCAGTCAGTCAGAATGACACAATATATACTTAGCCTACTGTTAGCAAGTGGATGAAAGTCAACTAATTCAAGGGAAGATGGAATATATTTACTGAATGAATGTTACCTCCGGAAAAAATATTAGGCCACAAAACGCTAAGTAAAGTTCAGCTGTGGAATCGACAGGCGGTTGAGAGTGAGAGTTAAGCAAATGGCATAATAGCTGGCTAGCTTAGCATCTCTAGACTCTTCCATCCAATAATCTCAATGTTGTGTGTTGATTAATATTGTCTTCTAGTTCTGTAGTTTTGCATGTCAACTACACGGCTTCCTCCATACACACAGTCGCCTTTATGTCACACGAACGGTCATTGAGCCGATGTTACATGAGAACAACACCCTGTCCTTCGCGCATTATGTAGAGCTCATGTGGTATCAGTTGTTTTTAAAAACATGTATTCCGTTAACCGAATACTATTCGAATAACAACACATACTATTCGGATAGTAAAATATGGTCCAATGCACATCCCTAGTGTGTGTGTGTGTATGTAAATCAACATTATTTCCTCTTTCCATCCATCCATCTTTTCTTCTCATCCTCATAAAAAGCTGATGCCCGGAACACCTTCCAGGTCATTTCTTTCTCCATACCCTTGGCCTGGTAAATGGACAACACCTTGGCAGGACAATAAATATTTCCCTGCCACTCCGGAGAATACTGAATGAATATGAGGACTGTTAGGGCCCTGTCTTAGTTCCAAATGACCTGCACAAACGGTCAGTGTACCACATCTGCGGACTTCCTCTTCTGTTTGTCCTTCCTTTGTTCCACTTTGTTTTGTCAATTGAAGTTCTTGTTGAAAGAAGGGTGTAGACAGAAAATCAAAAGACATTTTGAGGTTTGTGAGGCCCTCTGCTCTATATGTTTTAAATACTTTTGTGGAGCAGTAAAAGTACCTAACATGCCCACTCTGATGAAAGAAAATGAATTGAGGAGCCATCATTCGTGTAAAGAGTCTTGAGTTGGCCACATGAAAGGCAGGTTCTTGTCATTTTTTTCTTTGGCTGCTGTTGCTCTGATTGTTGCTGCTTTTCTATTAGTCCAATAACAATCTTCACAACTGCAGCTTCAGTGAGAGGAGCATCTTGTGTGGGCAGTGCGGGTGGGTTCACAACTGCAGGTGGCAGCGCTGTTACTGGGACGCAGGTTGTGTCACTTTCCATGGTTAAGTGCTGCCACAGTTGTTGGGTCTCCAAGATCTTTTCAGAACTGGTGTTAAGTGAATAACTGGTGTTTTTTAATTTGGCCATGTGTTTAATATACCATCCAGTTTGGTGGTTGGGTGAAGCAAGCTGTTGGGGTCTGCACATTGAGCTTTGCACCATGGAAGCATAGTCATGATCCACCAGTTTCAGCATGTCCTTCTGTCCGTGATGGCTGGCAAGCAGACCATCAATAGCCACCCTCATTGGGCCAGGCCACCGATTGTTGTCCAACACAAAGACTCGGCCACCAGTCTTGATAGGTCCAGTGAGTGCACTTCTTGGTGAGGCGGTCATGGGCAGGGGAGGTGTGCAGGGCAGATCTGAAAGAGAGGAAGAGTTCTTCAGTGAAATTAGCTATGCAGCGTGTGTGTCTGCAAGCATATTTAGGTGCGTGTGATTGAGTTAGTGTGTGTAAGAGAGATATGCCTGTGTTTGTGGTATTATTCTGAATTACCTATGTCCATCTGGGGCTCCTCAGAGCCTTCTCTCTTTAAAGCCTCTGTAACAGGAGCTGCAGAATCAGAGAATCGGAAGACAGTTGGCGGCAGCTGTGTTGCTGAGGGTTGACTTGTCTCAACAGGGAGAGAGGTCAGGAATACTGACACATCTGTCCTCTTCTGAGATCTGTGCTTTTCCCAGTCGAGGCAAGGTGCAGCCTGTGTCCAAAACACTGCTGCCGTGTCCATCCATTGAGCTGTGCAGCTTTGACAACATTAGCGGCATTGTCTGTCGTTATGGCCACAAGGTTCTCTTCTGTGAGTTCACACGCAGAAAGGATATCTCTCAGGCCCTGTGCAATCATCCCTGACGTGTGATCGACTGGAAAAAATGCCATCTCAAGGCATCTGTTCCGCAACTTCCATTCATCGTCAATGTAGTGCAAAGTAAGGCTTAAGTATGGGTCCATCGTCCTACTTGACCGGAGATCAGATGTGGCTGCAAAGTGCTGTACAGACTTCAGTTCAGCAGCTACCTTTTTACGACATGTTTTGTACATGTTGGGCAGCGCAGTTTAGGAAAAATATGGTCGCGATGGCACAGTATCTTCTGTCGAGAGTTTTAACAAGGTGTTTAAACCCACTACACTCCACTGTAACTATGGGAACCATATCCTTCGCGACGCAGTAACAGATTGCGTCAGTTATTTCTGTCCATCATCTTGAATCCTTTTCATAATGTGTAGCATTTGGAAATGCTTATGTTATCGACACCTGCTTTGTGGACGCACTTGTTGCTGGGCGCTTGTCAGCCTCTCTTTTTTTGAGCCATGCACTGTTCATTTCGGTAACGTAACTGTGCTCCAAGTGTGGAAACAGATTGGTGGTATTACCTTTGGTCACTGAAACTGGTTTTCTGTGTTTACATTTGACTTCATTTTGTTAGGTGTCGTCATTACTGAAGCCAAAATGTGTCCAAACGACGGACACTGCGTTTTTCTTTGGAACAAGTTGCTCAGTTGACTCGGTGTTATCCGCCATGTTGCTTCCATGCTGTTGACTGTACCGGGTGGAGTCACGTGACTACACACGCGGTAGTATGTTTTTAAAGGGAAAGTATTATCAGGAAAAACCAAAATAACCGAGAAGGGTACATTTGCAGACCGCAGGTCGGGGACATAACTTAATATGGGGGTTCCTTAATATTAAGTAACGGCCATTGACGGTTTCCATTGTTGTGGTGTTTTTGATTAAGTGCATGCGTTTATGAAGGAAGAATTACAGGGTCAATGACGAAGATTTCGGTAAGTGCTTCCACATGACAACCTCTAGTTATATATTTAGGGATAGTTAACGTGTTCACTAAGATCGCTTATCTACTAAATTCTTTGAATCAGAGATTTGAATAGCTTGCCAGTGACAGAACACAGAAAACACGACAACCCTTATGGAGCCAAATTGAGCTCCAATGTATTGACTGTAAGAAAAGAAAAACGTAACTGAAATATTTCATAGTATGAAAAAACGAAATTCAATCGTATGAAAAAAAATAGATTCAAGCATGGGAAAAGTGTATGCTAAAATCATATAATGGATTTTCGCATTCAATCTTACAATGTCTTCGTTCAAACATGTTTTTTCCACATTCGCTTCTTCTTACGATTACAATTTCTTCCCACCTTCGTTCGAGTCATGTTTTGTCAAGTTTTGAGGCTCTTTTCGCGTGGAGGCGGGGCTTTATCTGGGCATTGAATTCTCGCACCCGATTAGCCATGAATCCCACCATTATAAAGTGAAAATCATAGCCTTTCCATGCACTGCTTTCCCAATGCAACCTGTGAAGAGAATTTTAAGAATTGTATAAACTAGGCTAAATGTGTACATTTAAACATTTAATCAGAATAATAAACTGTTATTCCCAGGTTGCATCGACGTCACTGTTGCCATGGTCTCAGATACAGATATTGATGAACGTTTAAGTGTTCAAGTGACTGAAGTTAGACAGGGGCTAATTACCATTTGTTCTAAGCCTAATGGTTTGGAAACATCACAGCAAAAAAAAATCCAGGTAATGAGTTAAGTATAAACTTTTGCCGCATTTGAATTTAGTTTTTTTGCCACCCCAATAATGGCCCATTTTTTACATTAAGAATAACTATATTAAATTAACATTGACAGTTATTAATTAGTTAAATCGATGCAACCTGTGAATAACGGTTTATTATTCTGTTCAAATGTACACATTTAGCCTAGCTTATACAATTGTTAAACTTCTCTCCACAGATTGCATTGGGGAAGAAGTGCATGGAAAGGCTATGATTTTCACTTTACAATGGTGTGATTCATGGCTAATCGGGTGCGAGAATTCAATGCCCAGATAAAGCCCCGCATCCACGCCAAGGCTCATAACTTGGTTTTGAGAAAACACAATTCGAACGAAGGTGGGAAGAAAT
>JACXGI010004726.1:14004-51929 GCA_016801175.1 Esox masquinongy | reverse complement strand
CGGACTTGGTGGTTGTACTTAGGAGTCAATGGACAGGCTTCAATGCGCTCCATGACAGCCTTCCATTTCCCAGCCCCCGGCTTCTTACCTGCGGTATACCTGCCCAATATGCGTCGGGTTTACCTTTCTTAGGCATTTCTGCAAATAGCAGGGCAAATAGCAGGGTAAATGTCCGGCAAATTGTGAGGTAAAACCTAGGTGTCAGACATCGAACTGTCTTCTTCTTCTTCTTGCAACTCTAATTTATAGCGATTGGCAAGAAACAGTGCATTACCGCCACAAACTGGAATGGAGTGTAGCTTGAGAAAGCTCTGCAGTCAGAGCCGGGAACGCACCTTTTCTGTTAGGAATTGTGTTCGATTGTTAGGATTTGAATTGGCAGGCCAGTCACTGGAGGGTACGGCCATCTCAGCGCGTTTTCTTCTGTTTAGCGGAAATTGCTTTTTTTGAAAACGCCTTGAAGATGCTTCAGGGCCTGATGGTCTTTTTGAAGACGGTTTGGGCCTTCATGTGTGACAATCAATAACATTTCAAGTCAATTTTGAGAAATAGTCCGAAAATGGCCAGCGAGTACTTAAATGCACATTCATGCAAATTCTTGTGAGTAGAACTCCAGCACAAAGATATACGTTAAGACTTAACGCTGCGACCAGGATTCCAACCTGCGTCGGGAAACACCTTTGGATTTCAAGTCCGACGCCTTTACCACTGACCCTGCTGGTACAAGGACCAGGCAAGAGATGGGGGTTGTGTCAGGTGACCCTGCTGGTATGAGGACCAGGCAGGAGATGGGGGTTCTGGCAAGTGACCCTGCTGTTACGAGGACCAGGCAGGAGATGGGGGTTGTGGCAGGTGACCCTGCTGGTACGAGGACCAGGCAGGAGATGGGGGTTGTGGCAGGTGACCCTGCTGGTACGTGGACCAGTCAGGGGATGGGGGTGGTGGCGGCAGGTGACCCTGCTCGTACGTAGACCAGTCAGGGGATGGGGGTGGTGGCGGCAGGTGACCCTGCTCGTACGTAGACCAGTCAGGGGATGGGGGTGGTGGCGGCAGATGACCCTGCTTGTACGTGGACCAGTCAGCAGATGGGGGTGGTGGCGGCAGGTGACCCTGCTCGTACGTGGACCAGTCAGGGGATGGGGGTGGTGGCGGCAGGTGACCCTGCTGGTACGTGGACCAGTCAGGGGATGGGGGTGGTGGCGGCAGGTGACCCTGCTGGTATGTGGACCAGTCAGGGGTTGGGGGTGGTGGCGCCAGGTGACCCTGCTCGTACGTGGACCAGTCAGGGGATGGGGGTGGTGGCGGCAGGTGTCCCTGCTCGTACGTGCATGAGGCAGGACATTGCAACAAATAGTCCCAAATTTGTCTGTGTGCAAATCAACACAAAAAGACTTCATGCTGCCATTGATGCTAAAGGGGGCAATACACAGTATTAAGAACTAAGAGTATGCAGACTTTTGCACAGGGGTCAGTTCATTTTTTTCTTTGTTGCCATATTTTGTTTTATGATTGTGCCATTCTATTATGACCTACATTTGAATGTGAATCCCATAAGAAATAAAAGACATGTGTTTTGCCTGCTCACTCATGTTTTCTGTACAAATGGTACAAATATTACCAATTCTCCAAGGGTATGCAAAATTTTGAGCACAACTGTAGTGCCGAGATTATCTGTGAGAGTATCAATAACATTTCATGTGAATATATTAAAAGGCCACAGAATAGTCCCAAAATGGTCTGCATGCACTCCAATACACATTCACATAGATTCTGTTGTCTCGAACTCTAGACCAAAGGGAAAGAGTTGAGTCAACACAGGGAGCTGTGTTCAAACCTGCACAGGGAATCCCCATTGGATTTTAAATCCAACACCTTTACCACTCATCTATCACAATTTGTGCCGCACATCTGTTCAGCGTAAATTCATTGTTTTGAAGATGCTTAAAATATTTGGACGAAAGGTCGTGCCTTGTTGGTTTTTGAGAGTATCAATAAGCTATCATGTCAATGTAGTAAAAGGGCAAGTAGTAATCACTTGATGGTCAGTGAGCACTTGTAATTTTGAGCTAGCAGAATTAGGATTCCTTAACCATTCTGCCATTGCAGTATGCGCATGAGTACATCTGTTTAGTCAATATGAAATTTTTAAATGGTGGACAGATCGTGCCAATATTCTCTGTGAGACTTTCAATAACCCAATAACTCTATGCCATGAAAACATTTAAGCCTGTTCCTAAAATGTAATATTTAAAATTCTTCTCTGTGGCTCGTTGGTCTTGGGGCTATATATATTTGAAGTAGGTTGTGACGAAGTAGGTTGCCTGGGAATCACTTCTGTTCAAATCTCTAATTGTTTTCCTACATTTTTTTTAATGCTCCACCATGGCTCGTTGGTCTAAGGGTAAGACACTCATTTCAAATCCCGGACGAACATTTTAGAAGTTTACGAGTTTTGAGGAAAAGACAAGAAATCTTGTCTAGCGTTTAGGATGGATTTGATTTTCCATACAACAAATGGCAGCAGAGACATTTGACCCCACGCGTTGGGAGAGAGTTCAGCCTTTATCCAGTACCTTGGACTGCCCAGCCACACTACCAGTCTTTTACGCATTGCATTGAATGGGACCAACTTCCTTCCCAATATTCTGATTTCCAATCAGTGAACAGCCTTAACAATTAGAAACAAACAGTGAGCACCACCAAAACTCACAATGTCACTGAGTGGTAATGGCGATGCACAGTTAACCCACTGTGCACTGCAATGGCTGTGTTCAAATCCCATCGTAGTCAGTGTGTTGTTTAAATTTTCTCCCTTTCTTGGTCATTCATGATGTAAGAGAAGCCGCCCAAACACTCTACGCCTTGAAAAAGTCATAGTCTGTTCCTATGAAATCTAATGTTGAATTCCTCTCTGTTGATCTAGGGGTGTGATTCTCGCTTAGAGTTTGAGAGGTCCTGTGTTTAAATCCCGGACATGGCCCTTTGAAGTTCACAGGTTTTGAGAAAAAGACCAGATATCTGGTTGAAAGTTTACGCTGGATTTGATTTTCCTGTGTTGCCAACATGATGTTAAGGCCTGATGATCAAAAACGACATGACTTTTGCAGCACTTATTTTCTCACTCAGTTTGCACTGCCATCAGACTACAGTCTAAACATGCACTTGTTTGAATGTGATAAAAGGGATGTAAGATGTTGACTTAGATTAACCTGACTGTGAACTTTACCTCTCACCCATGTTATTTGTCCTTCTACAAAGAGAAAAGCGTCCATTTCAAAGAGAACCAATTAAAATTAGCAGCAAATCAAGATTGAGTTAGATATTTTGTGATAAATTCAATAATTAGGAGGAGCTAAAATACATGGACAGTTATTTTTGGTCATGGCACCATTTCAAACCTGTGTGGGGACAACCTGTTGAATTTCAAGCACAAAACCTTACCGCTCAGTCACCACAGCTGTCAGCATGCGTTTATAGTAATTGGGATTCAGACAGACTATTTTCAGTTCACATTTGCATAATTGATGGCACCATATGTTCAATCTATTGTCCCAAAACACCTCACTCATTTCCAAAGCTGTGAAGGTTGGCCAGTTTAAATGTTATGTCAAAATGTGAGTCGCATAGCAAGCTCCATCAGGTAAAAGTCTGTGGGCAGGGTTCAAAGCTGCACTGGGAGACTGCGCTGAATTTCAGGTCCACCACGTTAACAACTCTGTGTAGCAGCCCTGCACTTTCATGTTGCTTTCAAGAAAAATTATTTTTTTGTTAAGACATGACGGCATTCCGAAAGAAACGGGGTTTGCATATGATGTCCGAAAGTCTTCAGTCAGAAGCACTGCTAGTTGTATTGGAAAGTATATGTGGAAACCCCACTGGACATAAAGTCAAACTCCTTAACCACTCATCCACTGCACTCTGTCCATCATCCTTTCTATAGAGAGAAAAATTCAGTTTGGAGGAGGCCTAACTGAAAGAGTGATGAATGAAATTGAATGCGATCTTTTGGGATCAGTAACACAAGAGGTAATAGCTACAATATTAAGGTTAATTTCATTATTTGAAAGCCCTTGAATCAGTAATAAAAGGTTCTATTGGATTGGGGAGAAAAAAATACAGTCAATTACTAGTCCAAATATTAAAGTATTCACAGAGAACTCGCTGTCCACAATTCCACTGAAGACAACAAAACTCAGCGATGTCCTTGTCAAAATCCATCACACCGCACTGTCTTCAAGTCTACAACAGCCCCTACCAGCGACCGTGGCTGACGCTAGCTGTGGTAATAATTTTTTGCTTACCACAGGACACGGAACGCCGTGGCCAGGTGGTGGGCTCCTGGAAGGCTGACATCACTGTCCTACCTACCCTTTCTCACTTGACGCTTCCCTGCTGCCGCTGTCAATGCCACAACGCCACTGCTTGTCGACCTGCGCTGCTAAAGGTTAGGTTAGCCCTATCAGCCTTACGCGGCTGCTCCAACGCTTTACTGGAGGCATTTGGAAACATATACTCAGGTGTTTTGGAATGTTTCTCTTGATTTCTTCTGTTCTCCTTTCATCGCCAGAATCTATGTTCGGTGTCCTTTCGTGTTACTTAATGTCATCTAATTATATTCCACAGATCCGGATTCTGGATCCTAGATTATGGATTCGTGGAAGAAATGCAGATGTAATATCCTTTAGCAATGTCAAAATACTGTTTTCCTAAACCATTTTCCTTGACATAGAAAATGTCATAGTATAATTTTATCCTGCTTGTTATTATTTTTGTCACTGATATGGCTCCTAATTGACTGCCGTGCTTCCATAGCACAATTGAAGCTCCGCCTCTGCTCTGATGACAGAGATCAGTAGTTTGCTAAACTTTAATTTGGTCACTCAGTATGGGCCTCCTCAGAGAACTCAGCACGCCTTCCAGTTACCATATTTCTCCACGTTTGTCTGTGTTTACTGAATGCCATGGTGTGAAATGGCATGCAAAATATCACGTGGTTGTGAAACAGTGGAGGAGTTGTGATAAATCTCTATTAAAATGATTTACCAAAAATATATAACTGCTTAAAGGCTATTTTCTTTTTTAAAAGGTATATCTATGCTTTATTGCATAGAACAGAGACAGGAGAGAGTTTGCTGTAATAGCGATTGGCCAGATTCAAACCGTTGAATGTGGCTGTATGTGTGCAAGCGTTAATATAGCAGCTTGGAAAGATAGACAACCTTAGGACACATTCTGGCTTATTATAAAGTGACAGACCTATGTACCTTTAAATGTGAGTTACTAAAATGTATAACAGATGAACGGACACCTTATTTGAAATGGGCAGATGTAGGAACATTTGTTAAATTACCAATAAATAATGCATGTTACTTTTAAGAAAGAAGAAACCTTAATTAATGTGTGTGTATAACTGCATAAATTCTACTCATAAACATGCAATACATACTCAGACCAACATTTAATTTAATAAATAATTGTATTGCCTTCTGTGTCTTCATCTGTTCTTTTCTCGTTAAGTATTTTGCCATCCTGCTGGAATCCGCGGGAGGGAGGACTATTTTTATGAAAATGTATTAAAATGTTTACTTTCATGTTTATTGTTTCACATTGATTTAACTGTGTAAGTAAATTGTGAGCCACCTCTCATCCGAAAAGACAACCTGGCCAGAGGCATGAAGATTGCAGAACTCGGTTACACCAGTGAGTCTGGCGTCGTCTGCAGCAAGGGGCCAATTTAACAGGGTGTAAAGATCACCGCGATGACCGGTGGCAAAGCAGATGGCAAGGGTGGATACATGTTACTCATTAAGGTAACTGCTGGCGGCCAGCCTGTAAATTAGATGGACAACATCCAGGATAGATTGTCATTTTAACAAGGGTAAACCTTGTAGCATGGTGGGAGGATTCTTCACTGCAAAACAGGAAACCAATTCGGGGCCATTCTGCTTGCTAGCATCGTCATCATTCTAGCCCTTTAAATATTGGCCAATCTAGACCTGGGACAACAGCTGAATGCAATTAACTATCAGGTTGAATAGAGAACAAGCAGTAGTGTGGGTCCCCACGCTTGGAGTCGAGAACCCCTGCATTAGGCATTTCGAGTCACTGGTACATACGTAGTAAATAACCTGGAAGAGTTTAAGTGTAACTCTGTAACCAATCAGCCGTTGCAGCTGTTGTCATGCGTGTACAGTGATCGGCATTCAGACACAGACTCTTTCAGAACAGTGGCTTAAGTGGCTTAATTGGTGACATCACATGTTGAGGCTATGGTCCCTATTGCCCAGTTTAAACGCTGTGGGTTCAGTGAGCTACTGGAGAAGGTAAATATATAGGCTAAGAACAAACCAAAAAAGACTTGATCAAGAATGTAATAGGTTTGTTGGCCGTGGAAAAGTGAAACACTTTTAGTACAACATATTCCAACATATTCCAAGCAGTGTTTTATACAAACATTTCTGATCAGCTTTGTCACATGAGTACCAGTGTCCTTAGAGGTTAATGTAGTTATATTGGGTTTTAAAAAATTGGCAGGTAAAATATTCACAGAATACAGCATTACATTGTAAAGAGTATATGTGCATGTTTTCTCATATAATATTAATATAATATAATAATAATAATTTTAAAATGTAAATGTTACCATTACTGAGTTTGTTTTGTTGTCCCACCGAGCTATCTTAAGATTAATGCACTAACTGTATGTCCCTCTGGATATGAGTGTCTGCTAAATGACTAACATGTCAATGCAAAAATGTAAATTGCAAGAGCTGTTTGAAGGGGGGAGTTGCTTGTGCTGGTCGCCTGCAGTTAACGGATGGCCTCCAGTCGAACACAAATTATTTATTGCATGGACTCACTCTGTGTGAAATAATATGGATTTACATTTATTTTCAAATGCCTACCCTTTTCTCTGTCAGCAAAGCATACAACATCAGTAGTCACACACTGCATTTCAAGAAAAAATTCTACCATCAAGACCAGTGAGCTTTTTCTGAACGTATCACAAAGAAAGACAGTGATTCAAAGATGGGTAATAATAACAAACCAGACACTAATATACTGAACTGTAGAAGGACAAGACAGAAAATACTCAGGGATGTCACTGTGATGTAATTGAGAAACTACTGTGATGTCATTGTGATGTAATTGTGAAACTACTGTGATGTAATTGAGAAACTACTGTGATGTCATTGTGATGTAATTGTGAAACTACTGTGATGTCATTGTGATGTAATTGAGAAACTATTGTGATGTCATTGTGATGTAATTGAGAAACTACTGTGATGTCATTGTGATGTAATTGAGAAACTACTGTGATGTCATTGTGATGCCACTGAGAGAAAATGCAACCAAGATGCAAAGAAGCACAGGAAAATTTGTAGAGGAAACCCTGGTTTAGTCCGCTTTGAACCAGACACAGAGAGGAATTCAACTTACAGCAGGATAATAACCAAAAATAATAGGGCACATCCACACTAAAGTTTCTTACCAAAGTTTCTTTCTTTCTTGCCTGAAGAATTTTGGAAATAATTAAAAAAAATTTGCACTAGCCAGCCATGCAAAGATTTTACAGTCTCGTCCATGTCTAAATGATGTAATCACTGCCAAAGGCGGTTCTTTGTATTGACTCAGGTGGTGAATACATATCCAATCAAAAACAGTAGTGTTTTTATTCATTAATATTTAATTAGAGATGGACAAAATGAATAAAAAATTCAATCATACTTTGGAACGCAACCTAAACTATAAAAGGATTGAAATAAATTCAAGAGTGTATTCATCCAAGGTTGAATACAGTTGCAATTCACTGTAAATTTCTGAAGCATTTCCCCGAGGGACGACGGAGGAGTTTTCAAATTTAGATGCCAGCTCTATAAGCAGCTCTCCACCTTCAGTACTCAAAGGACCCCATGTCCTGGACAATCCCACCTTATTCAACAAATGTGTACTCTTAAGAGTTGAAAACTATGGTTGAGGTGATATCAGTTTTGAAGGATTTTCTTATAACAAATAATCTTGAGTTCTTTTGAAATGTTTACACCAAATGTAACCATCAGTACCCTTGCTTTTTATCGCAATAGACCTTTGACCTGATTTGTGACCTTTGACCTGACTTGTACTATATTTTATGGCAGCCCGTATGTCCTCCTGGATGTCTAGTCTGAGTGAAACGCCTCAAATAATCTACTGCATGAGCTCCTGTTTCTCTCAGAGAATATTAGCTCAAATAGTATGAACAAGCTCATGCGCCTAAATTTAAACCGTGGCAGCTCCCAACATAAGTTCCGGCACTTACTATATCTCAATTGCAAGTTCTAGAAGACCCCTGAACGAAAACCTTTGAAAGCATAAATGTCCAGGAAGAGGGTACAGTTTAGTAAGTGAATCAAAAAGAGTTCCAAAATTACAATGTCGGTTGGATATTTGCACATGCTGGTTGGGCTGCTACATAATAATGCACAAATAAAGTTTCCTACACAAGTTTATCATGGCCCTTATGATCTTTGTCACTCCTCAGCAGTTCGGGCTTGGCTTTTTTTCCTGGGTGAGATCCATGAAGCTATCTGGAAATTATATCTTCGAGGGGCGGACATCAGTGTTCAACTGGCGATTGAGTTGTGTAAGTCTGAAGGGAGCTCCCTCACTGGCCCTTACTGGCAGGGGGCCAGAGACAATTACTCCACGCCGACACATCTTCCTAGCTAGTTTACATGCTGAAGCTATGTGCTCAGTGACCTGCCTGTTTCATCCTAACATCATCTGTACCCGTCTGGATAACAATATCTCTATACCCTTTATACTTGCCAGTTTCGTAGTTCTTCGAGCATACACACTAACTTTTTTAAAGCACAATGTTATAATTGATGCCATAATAACTAAAGCATGTAGTACCAAAACATCTTGGTCCTGTCAAACTTTGCAAAGGTTACCTAGTTAAAACTTAAAACGAAAAAGATCGAGCCCACGCTGTTGTGTGCAGGGTTAAAACATGTGCAGGGAGAGCTCATTGAATTTCAAAGTCAAATGCCTTCATCATAGCCACTCTGCCCTTTGCTTTTCCCAATTGTTTTAAAGATACTTCTCCTGTTGACATGTAAACTGTCATGATTTTTCATATGTATAGGGGGTCAACCAGTTCTTCCCTTTTCACATAATATGCAACAGATTTATTCTCTACTCAACAGATACCACCTCCTCTTTAAAAAGCACAAGGGCACATGGTGTGGTCATTGGTGGTTGATTGTGATCTTGCCACCTTATTCTCATTTCATTCAACTCCCTGCTCTTGCCAAGCACATAATCACTATATTTGTGTAATTTTCAGGTATGGACTGCTACTTATCTGGTCTACGAGAAGAGGTACACTACGTTGACCCATTTTGTACTGTAGTGGAAAGAGATATCCTTAACCATTAATGAAAAGTAACAATCCATTGTTCAATAGTATCCAGGAACATATGATCATATAAGGTATTCTGGGTAGGAATAAAACATGAGGACGCTAATCTATACCGCTTAACAGTTGTCATGGCAAACAACAGAATTTTTTGTATTTGTTGGTCACTAAGGACACGTGGCTAAAGGATTACAGCTGAAATGGAATCCCAAGAGGATCCAGAGATGCTCAGTCTCTCTCAATGACAAAGTTAGACAATGCTGGGGAATGAAAAGACCTTAAACAGCAAGGACACTTTGAACCTGGAATTTAATCCGTCTGTATCATTTTAAGTTATTCCTCTTATTCCACGGTCAGTGGTCCTATCGGTTCTGATGACTACACCTTTTGTCACACATACGCTGTGGTCGAACGCGAACCCCAGGAAGGGATTACTGGAAGTAATGATTTTTACGAGAGGTTATTTTCTCCTAGCGAATTCCTGAAAAGGAATTAAACATCACTGTGAGCTAGAAAATACCAGTGCACAAAGAGAAAAATGACTGAGAAGGGGTTTTGGAATGTGATTGAATCCCACTGAGGAGAAACTTAATGGCGAATATTTTCCAACTGAATGATCCTATAAATCCAGCCAAAGGATTCTGGGAATAAAAAACACACCTGGAGGAGGAATGATAATGGGATTGGACACTAATACCGTCATAATAAAGACCTCGACGTTGTAAAACAATGGCGCCCTGTTTGATTACTTTGTTCACTATTATAAATGTTGATAAGACTCAATTAGAACAGATAAAAAAAAGCGTACAAATAAATTATTTGTGCGCTGAGAGTGTTGAAACAAAAGAGAGGAGGATGAATTCTGGTTTGTTGTCTGTGCTACTTTTTCTATTTGGCCCATGCACATTTTGCCTTTCTCTAATTGGCTAATGTATCTGTCACTCTGTCTGTTCTACTTTCTGTTTCTGGAAATGTACGGCTCCCATTAAGAAAGCATTGGACATCAAAATACTGATCGAATGAATAACTCAATGTTCTGCTACAGCGGAATTAATTCAAGGCAGCAGGTCAAACAAATTGCAAAAATGGAAAAGTCACAGGAGTAACGAGTGTGAGTCTCGAGTCTAACAAAGAGTTGTTCAAAATGGGTCAGTCGTTCACCAACAAAGTCACTCATTGGTTTGAGGACAATTAATCTGCTATACACAGATTTTACTTTTCGAGTTGACATGAGCAGAAAACGAATTTATTTTACAACCCCATTTCCAAACAATTTGGGACGCTGCGCAAAATGTAAATCAAACAGAATGCAATGATTTGTAAATCATTTAAACCCTACTGCAAATTCAGTAGAAAATAGTACAAAGACAAAATATCAAATGTTGAAACTGAGACATTTTATTGTTTCTTGACCAATATATGCCCACTTTGAATTTGATGCCTGCAACACGTTTCAAAAAAGTTGGGGCAACAAAAGACTGGTAAACTTGTGTAACGCTATAAAACTAAACCAAGTTGAATATCACACAACTAATTAGGTCAATTGGCAACAGGTGAGTAACATGATTGGGTATTAAAAGATCACTCCAGAGAGGATGGGTCTGTCAGAACTAATGATGGGGAGGGGTTCACCACTCTGTGAAAGACTGCGTTGGCAAATTTAAGAATAATGTTTCTCAACAATGATGAGACTTTGGGGATCTTATCATCTACGGTACATAATATCATTAAAAGATTCAGAGAATCCGGAGAAATCTTTGTATACAAGGGACAATGCCGAAAACCAGTATTGGATGGCTGTAATCTTCGGGCCCTCAGATGGCACTGCATTAAAAACAGACACGATTCTGTTGTGGAAATCACATGGGCTCAGGAACACTTCTGAAAACCATTGTCTGTAAACACAGTACATTGCTGCATCCACAAATGAAAGTTAAAACTCTACCATGCAAAGAAGAAAACATATATAAACAAGATCCAGAAATGCAGCTGCCTTCTCTGGGCCCGTGCTTATTTAAGATGTACTGAGGCAAAGTGGAAAACTGTCCTGTGGTCTGACGAATCAAAATGTGTCATTTTTAGGAATCGTGGACACAGTGTCCTCCAGAATAAAGAGAATAGGGACCACCAGGCTTGTTATCAGCGCACAGTTCAAAAGCCAGCCTCCGTGATTGTATGAGTGTGCATTAGCACACATGGCATGGGTGACTAGCACATCTGTGAAGGCACCATTAATGCTGAACTATATATGCAGGTTTTGAAGCTACATATGCTTCCGTCCAGATTATATCTTTTTCAAAGAAGGCCTTGCTTATTTTGGCAAGACAATTCCAAAGCACATTCTGCATGTATCACTACAGCATGGCTCCATAGTAAAAGAGTCTGTGTGCTAAACTGGCCTGCCTGCAGTCCAGACCTATCCCCTATTGAAATATTTGGCGCATTATTAAACGAAAAATATAACAAAGGAGACCCCGAACTGTTGAGCAGCTGCAATCCTATATCAAGCAAGAATGGGAGAACATTTCACTTTCAAAACTAAAGCAATTGGTCTCCTCAGTTCCCAAACGCTTACAGAGTATTATTTAAAAGAAGAGGTGATACAAAACAGTGGTAAACATGCCCCTCTCCCAACTATTTTGTAAACAGGGTTGCATGTTGTGAGGGGTTGCATTCAATCCATGTCAAATGTTATTTGTTTTTACTGTTAACAGAGGCTTATTTGCATTAGATAACAGTACATTGCGCATTGAGCATGTGCACACAACTTGGCCCCGCCCAGAAATTCAGTGTCGAAACCTGGTCATGGCAGAACGTCTGACGGGAGGACAGTGACGATCACTATGGCTTTCCTTGATAATCTTGCCCACTGCAAAGGAGTTCAAACCCAGGAAAAGGCAGAAAGTACTTTTCTGAGGCACGCATATAGGTTAGCTAGCCGCTCAGCAACTGGGCCGTCTGTATGACGGAGGGAGCCATGTTGTCGCTGGAGTCCTCTGTGGAATGGTTTCTCCGTTGAACTGAATATGGTCCTAAATGGAAAAAAAAAGGTTTCTTTTAAGGGGTTCTCCAGTTGGGACGGCCGCAATACCCTTTTGGAACCCATTTTAATAAGAGTGGACAGCGGTGACTATGCCTCAGGTCTGATTCAAGGTCGTTTTGTGGAGCGTTGACAAACAATTGTACTTTTCTTCACAGGCAATCTAATAATTTGTCTGTGTTGTATCTTTCACTATATTTTTATATTTTTTTCAAAAAAATAAACAGGTTAAATGTTAAAATTCAATAGACTGGTTTCAAACTGAATGATAACCAAAAAGCCACTGCATGCTGTACGCCTTAAAAATTAAAAAGCATATAATGTTTAGAATTTCGCAAGGCCACCCACATTGATCACAATATGCACAGTTATATTTTTCATTAAATTTGGCATTGACTCATATCCTGACATATTCGGTAGATATTACAGAAGCTGATGTCCGGAGTCCTTAATATGCAAAAGTTTATTTTGCAAATGGAAAATTAGTTGGGCTCTAGTTATTACGCTCCCTAATGAATAGCTGTGAATGCGTTGCCTAGTTTTGATTCGGATTAAAGCCACTGTGAAAGGAGGCCCAACCAAAATGAGGCATGTCAGATTTAAAGTTTGTCACTCCATTGGTGGTGTTGTGGAGACAAAGATGGTTACATAAGCTGTGATTGCTACACATCCTGCAAAAAACAAAAATTGGTCATTAGGACTTCAGCGGAATGCCAGGAGGTTGTGTCACATCAAATCAATGTTTATTTGTTGCATACACAGTTTAGCAGGTGTAATTACAGGTGCAACAAAAATTGTGTTGCCGGGAGAAATGCCCAATCAAAAGAGGAGAAGAAAAAACACAGAATTTGTTTACGCAATAAGATGAAAATACTGCTATGCACACAGTGATATAGTATTCATAATCTATTGAATGTGAAGTGATTATTTATATATCATATGTCATAAATCAACATGTATCTGGTCCAGTGTTTTTTTTATTGAAATATCTTTCATAATGCAATGCATTCTCGTGTTAAATAATTGCCTTCTCATTGTCCTGGAAAATGTGAGAAACATTGGGTCATGTTTCAGAGTCAAGTTTCAATTTTAATTGTCATTTGAAGAGGATACACTACAGGTGTGGACCATCCAGCTAAATAGTGACATCCCAATTCCCTCACAAAAACACAACACAAATAGAAATAACAGAGTAAATAAATAAAAAATGAATATGGACACAATACTAAAACCAATAGCAATATGAATGAAGATGCGTGTGCGGACAGTCGGCCCGTTTGAGCTGTCTAGCTTGCCAAGAGAAGCTGTTTTGGAGTCTCTTGTTATGGAATCTCATGCTGCAGTACAGGCTCCATTTGACATTAAGCACATTAACTTTGTGTGGTTGGGGTGTGTGGGGTCCCTGGTAAGTCCGTGGTTAACTCATTGTTGTAGGTGTAGACCGCAGTGTTGCCCGCAAACCTAATGATGTTGTCGGTGTTTGGCAGAGACATGCGGTCATGCAAAGGGCTTAAAACACAGCGCTGTTGCACCCAGGGTTAAATTAAAAAAGAACCCCATATAAAGAATTCTAACTAGAAACCAGTGTGTAGAGTGATGCAAAGTAGCCCCTTGTCAATGAAGGGTTCTTCCTAGAACGTTCTGTTAAGGTTTCTACTAACTTTGTGGTAATGAATAATTGCAGTTATTTTGATGATTACACTAGAATGATTTTTATTCTACAAAGGTCAAGATAAAAGCATTGACACGATGCTTAATACCTACCACTGTGTTTGCTGGAAACTTTCCAGGATTTAAGGGAATACCGAATGAAAAAGTTCTCCCTGTCAAGCTCTTGAGCCTGTGTTGGGATGCAGCTTAAGGAGAACAACATGGATTTTATTTAATTTATTTTTGTTTATGGTTTTGAAGTAAATGATGATTAAGGTGAGCTCAGATTAAATGTTTTGCAGGAGGAAATTGACAGGACAATATTTGTGGTGGATGCCCTTACTATTTAAACACTTTGACTGTAAGATCCTAAAGAGTGATTTATTTTCAGAATCCTCTATTATGTGAAATGTCTTCTGATGTTGTGTTTGTTTGTCCTATTCAAATTGTCATGTTAAGTGAACGAATGTCCACTCCTTCACAATTAATATTTCTAGGTAGACATCTACTTACCTACTTCTTCATTTTATCTGATTCCTTTAAAAATGTGCACTGCCTCAGCATGTCAACTGCTTGACAGCCTTGAGCCTCGCTACTTTGTCTTTCTTCAACTAAGCAGCATTCCAAGGACTCTAGCATATTTTATATTATATTGATACGTTCAAAACCTTGCGTCCTGCTGAACGCATCCCAGTTCTATATCTGTCAGAATGATCTGTGAACTACACTGCACTACAGCAAGTCCAGATACCAAAAAGTTGAATTAATTCAGTTTACAAATATATGCAAGAAAGTCAGAATCTGCCAGTAAATGTCCAAGTTAACCAGAGATGTTCCCAGACCCGATTCTTATAGACAAGGGAAGAGATGCAACCGGGAGGGAACAAAGCCAGTTTGAAGACAATTCCTTGGTCCCCGAAGACAAAGAGTTCTCTCTGAATTCATATTCCTGGGCAATAAACCCAGTTAGTCATGAATGAACTATTCCTAGGATAAATCAGAGTTATTTCCTCCTACAGACTCCTAAGTAATGAAATAATAAAGATGGGTAACAGTTTTATAAAACCTTCATCCACAAATGCTTCCTCTTGTTTAGAAGGCTTCCATGTAGAACCATACTTGTTTTCCAAAGAATGCACCTTGCATTCCAAACAATTACCTACGAACCATTTCATTTCATAAATGGTTCTTTGAATACAAAAGGTTTCATGAAAATCTATTTGCCCGACAAACAACCCCTTGTCTTCCAAAAATGATTCTTCAGATTGAACCGCCTTTTTTTGGTACAACCTTATCCATTTGCAAAGAACCCTTTTGGCCGCAGTGTAAATAGCGATGGAAGTGAATTTCTCTGCTGGTCAAACCTCAGTTGAAGTGGGCATAGACAAGCCTCTTAAAGCACTTCACGATGACAAGGGTGAGGGTGGCCCGGCGATAGTCATTAACAACGTTACCTCGGTTTTCCCTGGGGCGCTGGGACAATGGTGGTCCCTTTTAAGCAAATGGGAACTACAACTGGGAAACGGAAGAGGTTAAGTAAGTCATTGAAAATGCCTACCAGCTTTTAGTATTTCCTCTACTGAGAGTGTCCCTCGGAGCAGCAAGCGCCTTCCTAGTCGAGTCATTATAGTCTGCCCTGAAGCAGCAGTAGAAGGTGTTGCGTTTGTCTGGGAGGGGGGCATTGAATGGCACCATGCAGCTTGATATGCCCCCTGTGATAGCATTAGACCCCTGTGATAGCATTAGACCCAGCCACATTTCCTAATACAGCCTGTGACTGCCATTCTTTGGCTTGTCGGGGATCAGAGTAAGCACAAGGTCACTTTTTTGGCTGATTTTGTAATATTTAATTGTACTTATGACTTAATCAAGACATTACTACTGTCAATAACCCCCCCACCCAAAAAAAAAAAAATGGTACACTATCATATGTGTAATTATCTAATGATCATCCTTTAAGCAGTTTCTAATGTTAATAGCAGCCTAATTGTCTCTCTGCTGCTCTTTGGAGTCACCTTCTTGGTCCAGTGACAGGATGAATTCATTCACAAACAAGAAATTGCATCATAAATGCACACCTTGCATCATAACTGCATTACATTACCAATTCAAAAACAAACAGAGAAATATGACGTCCACAAGACCTCCTCATGTGACTACAGGGGTCTTCCAAAATTCAGTGTAAGTTATGATAAATAATCCATTACGTTAACTGACCACAGGGAGTTATTAAAGCCCAGGGCACTGCCAATATGAAGAGCTCACACTCCATTGCCTCCTCCATTCATCATAATCCCCGCAGCAAATCCAATAAAGCCGTTGTTGACCGTCTGTCTTCTTTATTGTGTAGTATGTGTGTCTTACACTTTGGAATGGGTCAATCTGGCCATTAAATTAATTCCGTCTTTAAAAGGCGCATTTAATATGTGATATGTTGATACAATGAAATGTATGCCTCGAGGACCTTTTTTTTCGGTGAGGACACATGGCCTGAACTAGGATTGGATACCGAAGAGCGTGGAGGAGGGGTGGATCTCAGCATGGTCCAGGCAGAACTTCCTTGGACCAAAGTCTTACCTAAGGCACAACACTGCCATAAATCTGGTTATCCTATTCGATAAACACCTAATTCGAATACACTGTGTGATAGAGGGCTCTTGGGTTGCCTTGAGGAAAACAGAGTGCTGTTCACTGTTCAGTCTAGTTTTTATCACACCAGACGCTCCACAGTGGTCAAATTTACCTCCCATTACAACACCATGAAATGAAAGCAAATGAATAAAACAATGTCTGCTCACTTCAACACCCTCCTCCCCTGCCCTGTGTCACTAGCATGGAAGGTTCTCACCCGGCTGTCGCCGTAGCGACTGCAGAGAACGACGAGGGAGTAGTGATAGATCATGAAATTCTTGTTTGTTTGGATGCATGCCAATCAAAGGTGGCTGCAGGAACAAAAATACGGTGTAGCAATATTCTAAGACACATAACATGGGAACACATATGCAATTCATAGAAATAAAAAAAATCCCACCGTCTTTTAACGGGTGTGAAAGACGTATAACATGCATAACATTTGGCAGAGGTGATGTGTCGATCTGGGTAAGACGTCCTCCAAGGACGAAGCTCATTCAGTGGAGAATCTCCATTGAAAGTGCTTTTAAGTCCGGGAACACACTAACTCTTAGTCCGGGAAACGGGGACTAAATGTGCAGCAGAGCATTTATCAGTTATTCAACGTGCTTGTGTGATGACTTCACTTTATATGTATGGAATATGTTATTCATCAGTGCATAAGATATTCATCAAATAATTTGGTATTCATCAGAATAGGAGAGTTTTTCTGCTCGGTATAAGCAGATCAGCTGCCAGCATTCAAAACAGAACCACAAATCATTTTCACATCCACCGCCATAAAAAAAAATATATATATATACATATATATATATATATATACATATATATATATATATATATATATGTGTGTGTGTGTGTGTGTAAACAATATGCTGCCTAAAGCAAGGATGTTCAGCAAACTGAAAAAGTAAGAATATGTCTGGTACGTATTGATCGATTGATTCTATTTTAGGCATGCTTCGCAGCTTTAAAATTATTTTTATCTCCTGTTGTCTTCTCTCTGGACAAGTAGGAATTAGATAAATTGTTTTGTGGAATCATGCGTGCTGCAACAATCCCGTGGAGAAATTTGGTTTTTGGAAGCTGACTCACAGGTTAGACGGGCTGAAAACTGAGGTATCAGGTTAGACAGGCTGAAAACAAAGGGGTAATTTTTTGATAACCTGCGCTCTATTTAGACTAAGCTATAATTCCCAAGTGGATAACTGACAGCTGGCAGAATGTCTTCTTTCTCCCTTTTCCCCCCTTTTTCCCCCACAGTGTGGTAACATTTGTGAAGGTCAAGACCAATCTTTTGGTGAGTCAGAAGAAAGTACTGAATTTGAATAATGATTCCAATGAGAGGAACATTAAAGTGACCTTATGGGCAGGTAGCTTACTCTATAAATATATATGTTTTTATTAAATATACTCAGCTATTCAGATAACTGCAAATGTGGTGAAAACTATATTTTTCACAATAACTAGTAGCCCATGTAGCTACGTACACATATAGGCACAATATGAATGGCATTCAGCAGTCTATAATAGATCACACTGAAAATCTCTTACAGGTAGTGTGTAACACACTATGGTAACACACTGCAGTGGCAACTGTATTTTAGTATTTTCTTTCAAAAGAGGATATGTTCATTTCATTTTAGCCAGCTGCAGTATTTGTCAAGCTGTTTTAAAGCAGTAGATAAGATCACCTTTGATATTATAGATACAAATAATGATTGTGTCATTTCTAATCCCTCTTGATGTATTTAGTTTCTATTTTTTATAGATTATAGACGGCCTGTGTCCTGTGCACCTTAATGTACATGCATTTATTTTGATATTGAGTATATTTTGTATGTCCACTGTCATGTGTCCATGTCTTTTAATAGTTTTTTGATGTTGTAATAATGCAGTTTACTTTTGTAACAGGTTTAAAGAAAACAATAAATGACACAGCTTATGAACAAACACTCAAGGAAGTCATTACAGTCCAACCAGGATGAGAGCTACATGTGTAGACGAAACAAATCCTTGTTATATGTATACATTGTCACTCTATCTGAATTTGTTGAGAATAACACAGGCTCTCTAACTATTCCATTTATTTTGCATATGCAAAACGTCTGGTAGACTTTAAAGTTACAGAAAAGGCCATCAGTGTAGGGTTAGAAGAGTAAGAGAGTTTGCATTAACACAAAAGCCTGCATAAATACCTCGTTAAATTCAATAACCTTTGCGAAATGCCCAATGCATCCAGGCATATCAGATATTATACAGCATCTACTCACTTCATCACAGCGCACACTTAGCCAGCCTTGCTACTCATTGCGAAAGAACATGCAATAAAAACCACCAAGCATGCTAATCAGAAGTCATCACCCTATTGGCGACCAATTTAGAACGTAATTAGGCCCTGTCGGGCTGCATTTGATACTGAACCAGGAAATGGGCGTTTTAATCCCTCCATGTGCTGGGATAATCTCTTATTGTCCACTGATGAATTATCACAACATAAAACGCTGGCCCTCGGTGAACTGGTAGGTTCGGTAATCAGCCTTTGCCTTTCTTGTCAGGGAAGTAAAATATAACCCCTACCCCCCTGGTTTGGGTATCCTTTTGCTGTGCGATTTTGCATATATTAACAGAGAAAGAGCCTGATTACCTAGCTTTTAACATTTTCATCGCAATGACAGATAGTTTTAGCACTCCAGAGCAGTACCCTGGCTCCCACCAAATGTAGCCGGCAGATAACTATTCAAAGTACCAATTCTCATCTCCCTGTGCAACCACCCACCCTCGACTCCCGAACTTATTTTTAGTACATTGCTCACACTGTGTGTGTGTGTGTGTGTGCGTGTGCGTGTGTGTGAAATTCAGCACTAAACATTGGGAGGAGATTGGGCTAAGCGGTCTCGATGCTGAAATTTCATTTCAACTCGATAGTGGGTGTTATTGGCAGTGTGGTCACAGAATCAGAATTGACATTCAATTATTATTAAATTATTTATGTACATCACTTGTTTCAAATGCTCTGAATTTTACTTGGTGTTCATGTGTCTCTAGTTTAAGGACACCCACAGTGACTTCAGTGACCCCTTCACTTTGTAGAAATGTTTCGTCATGGACTTACTTTGTAATTGATTACATTGTTTTTGTTGCTGTGAATCTACACACAATACCCCTTAACGACAAAGGTCTTTTCGAGAACTTTGTGCAATTTTCTTTTTATTGACAATATAAATGCCTTAAGTATCCAGACGTTTTGCCATAACTCTCCAAATTAAGCTGCGTCCTGTATCCTTTGATAATTCTTGAGAAGTTTCTAGAACTGGACTGGAGTCCACCTGTTGGAATTTCAATTGATTGTATATGATTTAGAAAGGCACACACCCAACACTATACAGTACCACACTTCATGATGCATGTCAGAGTGAAAACAAATCCTTTAAATCTAGAGACTCTCCAGAGCCCTCCAAGACTGTCGAGGCATAGATCTGGGGAAGGTCATGAAAATATTGCTAAAGCATTGAAAGTTCCCAGGAGCACAGTGGGCTACAGCATTTAGAAATGGAAGAAGTTTGGAACCATTTAGACCCTTCGAGCTAAACATCTGGCCAATGTAACTGAGCAAGAATGGCCTTGGTCAGGGAGGTGACTAAAATGAAACCAATGGCCACTCAAACAGAGCTTCACCCTGAGAGCATGAGGAAACAGATTTTCTGGTCTGGTGAGACCAAAATCAAAATTTTAGGCTTTAATGCCAAATGCTGTCTGGCGGTAGGGACTAGTAGACTGGTCAGGGTTGAGGGGAAGGATGAACAGAGCAAAATACAAAGAGGTCCACGAAGAAAACCTGATCCAGAGCACACATGAACCCCAGAATGGAGACAAAGATTTATCTTTCAGCATGACAATGAAGCACACATACAAGACATCGCTGGATTGGCATTGGAACAGGTCTGTTAATGTGAATCGCAGTTCACTAACGCTAACCCATCCAATCTGACATTGCTTGAGAGGATCTGCAAGGAAGAATGGGAGAAACTGCCCAAATCCGAGTGTGGAAAGCTGGTAGAGGTTTATCCAAGAAGACTTGAAGTTATGATGGCTGCCAAAGGTGGTACTGCAAAGTCATTCTTAAAGGGTCTCAATACGTACGGACCTGAGATATTTCAGATTTTTATTTTCAATTCAATTGTCATTATGTATTATTATGTGTAGATTGATGTCAACTCATTAAAAAATCTTATGTCCATTTTACAATAAAATATGAAAAAAGTGAATACTGAATACTTTCTGAAGGCATTGTTCATTTCTGTTTTTGCTGTTGATGTGCACATTTAACTGTTTATAGCTCTTCCACATTTTTTTCTCTTTTACATCTCTTGGAATTCACCTGATGAGAATGTGGATTCCATTTGCAGAATGTGGTCTTATTAATCCCTTGCTTGGATTTCAATCGCAAATTCAACAAACTTTGTACTTTTAACACCACACACTAAAACAGGAACCAAAATTTACCAAAGTTCAAGAGGCTTCCGTAAATTTGTTAAGTCTAGCAGCCTATTTGCCTCCCTGGCAAAACTGACTTTAGGTGATGTGTTTCCATGGAATAATGAATTTAAAACTGTGTAAAACATATCTGTTTTTTCTAGTCCTGTGGTTTCACACTACGTTCCATTGGCTTTGTACCCAGTTAAACATCTACATCATTTGGGCTTTACGCTTGTAAAGCCTGTGTGTTTGAGGGCAGAACCAATGATGCAGCTAAAACACACAGGCAATATTTTGTTTGCATATTATGATTTGTTTTGTTATTGTAGTACCAAAGGTTGCCACAGCAGGGCAACAGATCTAAAGAAACTTTAAAGTTGCATGTCACATTAGCAGTATACTGTACTTACAAACAGTTAGTTAGCAAATCTAAGAGAAAGGGCTGTTTTAAAATGTCAAGTTGGGTAAAAGTTAGATATTTTCATACATATTGAACAATGTTACATTTCTTTTCTAAAACTGGGCTACTGTATTACCCTGTTCTGATTGACCCGAGAAACCAATGGGTGGAAAAGACATGGTGAGGCGACATTCATTGTGTGTTTGTTTTGTGTGTTTGTTTTGTGTGTGTGTGTGTGTGTGTGTGTGTGTGTGTTGGGGCGGGAGGTAAATAGGTATATGGATACTGATTCAGCAATGTGAATTGCTTTTTTAAATTGTTTTATTTCTGCCTGCTACTGCCTAATAGTTTGTGTTGTCGCACAACAACATGTTACGCAGGTCCTTGCTGTGCTGAGTAAACCAAACAAAAAGAAAAGACTAACTCCGTGGTTCGATCGGCCCATCAAGTCTGCTAATTAGATGCTGATTTATTTAAATGGGAAAGTGAAACTGTGAAATACCAAAAAGGATCTGATGGGAAGAAAATGACGGCTAAACCCTCTTGACCTTTCCATCCCAGCCATTACGGTTGGACTGGCAGCACCTGGTTGGTAATTAAAGTGCAAATGCGACTGCAAACCCCCACAACCACCACCCACCTCCACCCAGGGCCCAACATTCACCATCTCCTCGGTCTCGCACTCCTTTTCTCCTCACTTTCTCTCAATTAGGCGGCGGCCTCTAATGTACATTCTCATTACTGAAAGCAAATTGGTTTTAAATTCTGAGTCCATCAAAGGCTAAGTAATCTAGGGGTCTGTGTGTGAATGGCTAAGCCTTTGCTGCGTCATCATCCGCCTCATTCCACTTCCGTGCCGCAGCCGCCGAAAACTGGCCTCAAAGTGCTGTTCTAATACCTTTGTCTTGTGCGTGCTGACCAAAGGCCCAGACTTTAATACACACACACACACACACACACATTTATATATATATATATATATATATATATATATTCCATTCTACATATATTAGTTGGGTCAATATGTAAGTTAAAAGCAATGTGAGAAAAAGATTTTCTTCACCAACTCTTTACCCTATTCCTTTCTAATCCACCATTCACTGTGACAGTGTCAGGTTGGAGTCACATATCTGAGCTCACCCCTGCCTTCTCGGGTACATTATGCATGCTGATGAGGAGAATTTATTTCAGAGGGGGGAGAGATACGGGTAGGGGGGACGGGGGGCACTTGGAGGGGATTTGCTTTTCATGTTACTCTGTCACAAGCTCACAAGCCCACAAACTCCATAAGAACCAACGGCTGCCCTCCAAAAAGACACAATGGTAATCCACTCCCAGTGAGAATTTAAATGTGCTTGCCGGCAGTGTTGTCACTGCTGCAGCAGGAACATTCCACAGATAGTTCACATCTTGCTGCAGTTCACTCCATTGTCGTTCTTGGCTCTGGAAGATGAACGCCAAGCTCTCTGAGGCGAGGGAGGACCGACGAACACTCTTTTGCTCCAAAGGATGGTGACAAAAGAACAGATAGCTGTTGCCACTGTGAGTGTCTGTGGTAATGTCTACAGCACTGCAACGCGACCAGTTAAGCCGAATCTCTCGTTACACACGGGTTTCACACAAACACATTGCGGCAAGAAGACCCACTTAAGCTCCACTAGCAAGGGTTTGACGCAGAGAGGAAAACGATGTAAAAGGGTGTTGAAGATAAGGTCTTGTGTGCCTCATTCATAGAATGTGTTTTGTATTTGTGACATGAGGCCTTGACTTACTACCGCAAAGGTGAATATATGTTAAGAGCCACAAATCTATCTGTATCCTTCAAGCCTTTAGAATGGGCAAGCAAACACACGATTGGGCCATTAGTGTCTGACATCATCTGGTTCGTCCAATCACGGAGCAGATCAGGTCAATCTGTTAGCAAATCTATGTGGTGGTTGGATTGTACAGTCCTCAAGGCTCTTGATTAGCATACACTTTTGTGCTCTTTGAAACAAAGAACTGAAGGTTAAAAGAAAGCAACATTTGAAATTTGCTAATTCTTTTCATTTGCCCATATGGTTTAAACTTTTGAAGATAGTTGTCTACCCGCTTAATGACGTGAGCGTGCAATCGGCAAAACATATTGGCACAATAATTGCGGAAGAAGATGATTCCATTCTAAAATAATGCCCAAGCTTATATTGTCATCTGAAACCACTCTCAGGTGACCAAGATGATTTAGGGTGATTGAAAAAATAAACAAAATATTGCAAATTTGTTAACTATCCCTTTAATATGTCAGTTAACTTTGGTTGCAGGTTTGTTACTGGACACCAAAAAGACCAATCAAATTAGTAAAATGAATCATGAATATAACAGCAGACAGATGTAGCGTTACATTGAGAGCAGTAAGACCGGGTTAGGAGGGGAGAATACCAAACGTGTTTCATATTTTCATGAAAGGACAGGAGCAAAAGCTGGAAAACAGATTAGATGGAGGGCAGAAACGCATAGGGCTCACGTGGGGATTGAACCGGGATCCCCGCCGCAGGGGGTGGGGGAGCGCGTACGGTTCTGGAGACGGGTGGGGTTACCACTCGATCAGCCTCTGGTCCCTATCAGAGACGTTCTGATTGTGTTCTTTTTTTTGTGTCTATGTTTAGAGATTAATGGTGTCTTGGGAGAGAGAAGGCTCCACCAGCTCCATTTTTCACCCCTCATTAAAGACGAGGATAAATAAAGGGTACGGACATGAGCTGGTTGCCAATAAGCACCATATGTCCAAGGTAATGAGTACCTATTTGAGTTAGGCACTACAATGTGCAGCCCTCTGAGTTTAGATTGAACTATATATTTATATATATATATATATATAAATATAAATATATTATATATATATATATATATATATATATATATATATATATAACACAACTCAAGGTTGAACATAGCAGGTGGTTTGACTTCACTCTCTCACACGCAATTCGAAGCCTCAGCCTCCTCAGTGTAGTTTGCGTTCGTGCTGCATCGAATGAGGATTTCATTGAATACCACAGGGCTCTCCGGAAATGCACCTGTCATATGCCTGTTCCCCCCCACCCCCACCCCCCACCCCTGATATGTCTCCTCAGCCCTCAGTGTGTGTTCAATCCCTGCGTAGTGTAGAAATGATCTTTAGTACATCCCGTCTGGCTACGTTCACAAATAAAAGTGTTAAGTTGCATTACATTTGGCTGCTTAGGGGGGCACACTCTCATTTCACCTGTAATTTTCTGTCTGGTAAATCATTATGTATTTTTGTCCACACACATCCTACTGCACACAAGCACGGGTGCCCACACCACACACACACACACACACACACACAAACACACAAAGACAAACAAACAAACGAACAAACAAACACAGCCCGTAACTCAGTCTTCTTTGGTTAGGTGCTGCAGGCCTTCGGTAAGTCCTTGTTTGTCTCCTGGAGATCCTGTGTAATTGCTAGGCTCCCGTGTGCCAGGGTGGAGGAGCCGTCTCAAATCACCTGAGGAGGGGGGGGGGGTTGCCGGCTGACAGTGATGTGTTGTGGACATCTGGTCCTAGTCCCAATGGAACCCAATTTCTTATATAGTGCACTGCTTTTGACCATGACCGGTAGGAAGGCAGCGTGGCTGTCTGGGACAGCTCACTTCCAGCAGGCACTCACTGTTAAACTTGGTGAAAATTAATTATATAATAATATAGACACTGTGTGGGAACTACTGCCTTGTGCATTTACCTACTGTTTGCTATGCAAAATAACAGCATCATGCTTGCTGCCTTGTGGAATCTATATTGTCATGGCATACATGTTGATTTGGAGAAAACCCGCAGCCTCATGAAGGCCCAGCGCAGCCAAAAAAATAAAAATACAAACTTAAGATAATGCCTTATTTGTGTAAGAGCTGTTTGATAAGATGACTTACATTTCATTCAGGTGGGATGGAATGTTTGGCCTAGTCTATGATGTCACACACAGGATCAGATTGAAATAGACCAATGAATGTTAATCTGCTCAAGGGGTTGGGCTTTAGATAATCCTACCAGCCAACCAGGGCTGAAACAAAACAAGATTAACTGTGAAACTTCATAAAATGGTTAGCTTAAGATTGGGCACGTAGATGAACACGAATTGTACAGTTTTTTTTTAACACTAATGATGTGTCTTCACCTTAACAGTTGCCGCTAGCTGCAGCAAACTGTAGAAAATCAGTATTATAGAATATATACGTGCACCAGATGACTATGTTTTCTTATTTGCCAAATAGATCCATCCACAACACGTAGCTAGAGGTTTTGATATTTTGAGTCTTGTAAACTACATGAGACACTCCAAAAGTATACTGTTCAGATCAAGCTTGGTCCTAATGTTAAACAAAACTGTCACGTCGAATTCAAGAAAGTAAGTTATTATTATTACAAGTTATTTTAATAAACACAAAACTAGATTAACAGTGATGATAAAACATAAATTTCAAAGACTCCGTTGGGAATATATATATATATACATATATATATATACATATATATATATATATATATATATATTATGTATATTTTTTTTTACAGAGAACTAATATGGTCTGAATCGTTATTCAAAGGTATATTGGGGCCTAAGGTCTTCAAAGAATAAACACAATATAAGAGATTTCATTTTGCAGTGGCCCTCGCCCCTATCCCCTACCCTTTCACAAAGACACAGATATTCGTAATTAATTAAATCATTTGCATATGAAAACAGAAATGACGGCAAAGGGAAAAACGTGTCGCAGCAAATGATAGAAGTACCTGAAATCTAAATCCCAAAGCGACGACGCTTTATTGAGTGGAAAATCTGAGCACACTGAAGGTAGAGAAAGGCAATAACACAAAACATTTCGTATTGTGTTTAACTGCGGGACTCAAGTGTCCTCCTCGCGTTGCGAATACCCGCAAATAGGTTTGTGTTTTTTATGAGCTCATGCTGTTGATGAGCCAAATAAAAGCTATTGATTGACTGAGTTTGTTTTAGTCTATTTATGAATACACCCGGTCACAGACACACGTACCACAAAATATCATGAATCTAAGCGAAAATAAAATCTGAAGATCTATTTCCCTTTCCAGGCGAGACTCGGAGAGGTGAGATGTCTACAGGAAAGCTACACGTAGTGCCTGGCTAAACCTCTCTATTTCATTCCCATTGGTATCATATCGAAGCTGCATGAAGAGACGGAGCCGATGTAATGCCATGCAGCACGCTCATCTCAAAGCCTGCCCTCCTGTGCTAAGTCTACTGTTAAGACTAAAGGAACTAACTTGCAAATCGGTTCAGAGCCAACAATGTTTGTAATTTAGATAACACCAAGGTGATTGCAGATCGCATTTCCTGCGTCACCCTCCCAACATCGCTCCACCGCCACCACCACCGTCAGACTCGCACCACTCCCGCCCCAACCCTCTGCTCGTCTGGCAGAAGACCCAGCGGGCCACAAAGCCCACACAAATACCCAGAAAGATGTATGCATTAAATATAACGGCGTCTGGGGTGGAGAAAACAAACCTGCGACAGACGGAGCCATTCGTTCACCCCAATCTCAGCTGCAACCCTCCGGTGTCACTTGACCAAACCGTGTTCCCGTTAAAATTTTATTCTACTGTTTCCTCTCTCCATGCAGCGCTCCATTCTACCATGGGACTTGAACCTCCCCCATCTGCAACCTATCCATTTGTCGCCAATGTCATTTTAATCCCAATTGAATGTATGCAGTCCCCTGACAGTACAGTCCAAACGCACCCTGATGTTTTGTAAAAATAGACAATCCTGGATGTGACTCCAGAAACTACCTGCAGGTGGACGATGCTAGAGTAGATTATCTACTGACGGCGTTTTCTTGCATCAGCGTCTGTACAGGACAGAATGATCAATGACCAATTTTTTTAGCATCCTATTCTAAATTATACAAGATACAATTTACCATTTGATAGCAAAAATGTAAATGCAGAAACGGCGATTCGCGCCGTTTCTGCTTGTTTTGTAGAAGCCCACTGGGTTCAGATCAGTACATATCCTGTTAAGTTTGACAAAGCCTAAAGGCACTCTGTGTTGTATGGGCGGTGAGGAAGATAAACAACACACCATATGGCCAAATATCATAAAGTGGCTTTGCATACATATTAAGGGGACTGTAACCTTGGACTCTGATCAGCTATGCCTTTTTCTGCCATAAACAGCTGTTCAATTAGAAAATGTGACACCTTTCAATAAGCAGACTAATGTTATGTTAATGGCACACCTCAAGACCTGGTGTCGGTCAACGGTGACGTTGCTTCAATCAAATCAGTGGGAAAAACACTTTTTACCTTCATGGATTCAGGGTCATGTTCGTCATAACATTTGGAAACAGGGAGGGACTATCCAGACATACAATCATATAGACTCATTTTAATTTTCCTTGTATTCTTTTGCATGTTGAAATGAAAATAATCCATGCTATTTGCGCCTCCATTCCTTACAAACAGCACAGTGCTTTTACACACTTAAATCAACCAAGGGTGGATCACACTGTAAATGGGAATTATTGGATTTGAAAATAATGCAAGTGAGAATGGCTTCTTGTTGAAATAACTATGAATTGCCTGAGATATTTTGCTGGTGAGAACATGGTTTTCCAAGAAATAAATGTTGAAGTGGGCAGTTTGAAGAAAGACTTCATCTTTTACAGACCTTTGTCTGTAAAGTTCCATAAGGGACATTGTTTGAGAAACAGGTAACCGTATATGGTAATCAGTACTGCGCTGTTATAACTGGGAATGAAAACAGATTCCGATTATTTCTCTATTAGGATGATATACTGTACATTTTCAAGATCCCAGCAGAAGAAGTGAAAGTGGAGAAAATTGCAGTATCTACTGCATCAAAGCCGGCAGGTAATGTAATTGTGTGTCCTAGGCACACCTCCTGTCCAAATTTGTTTTTCCTGTTCAACTCCAAATAAAGGTACAGATCTAACGCATTAAAGGGGGTGATGCAAAACTGACCTTAGTGCCTTCACCCCACTCCCCAGATTAACGTAGAGAGAAGTTTCTGCTCTCCTGAAGTCTTGAAGGTGTGCTTTCATCATCAAATACTGGTGATCTGTAGTAGATCTGTTTTTTCTGTCTGGCAGATGCATGCTATAAAAACCCTGCAGAGAGAACCATGGACATTTTATACCAGCAGCCATTATTAGTAGTAAGCTTCTTAATGTAGTAGGCCTTGCTATGGTGGGGTTGACTGTGAACATTATCCTGGCATACCGTTTTTCAAGGTTTTGGCACAGATCGTGTAAGCTCATGTTGCAGTTGGATATGATTAAAATAATTGAGAAGGGAGAAAAAAGGGGTGAAAGAAAATAGACAAATTATTATTGTTCTTTAAACACTACCAAATCCCATATTCGACCAAAGGACAGTTGGCTGTCAGTCATTGTTCTATTTTTTCTTGTGAAATGTTAGTGATTTATGACCATGCTTCGTTCTGGCTTCCCTCTCCTCGTTTGCCTCCAAGGCCTCCAGTGCACCAACACAGTCATTCCAGACACAAAAGCCTCCCACTATTGAAATCTTTTGTTTCAAGCAGCATGACTCCTGTATTCCACCGATTGTTTGATGTTTCCGTTTTCTTCCCTGTTCTTCTGAGGGCTCTCCCTCTGTGATGCAGACCCCCTTCTCCCTGGGTTCAAACCATATTAGAAATAATTTCAAATACTTTCTATTAAGCTGGCTGGCATTGTGAAACCAATGGAATATCTGAAAATTTGCAAAGCTCAGCCATCTGCCACAAACTATGCATATATATATATATATATATATATATATATATAAAATATTTTGAATAGTATTTGAACCCAGGTGTGTCATCTTGGCAACATTGCCATTGGGGCTCAATACACCGAGCCACAACCAAGAACAATGGCAGTTATCTCTGTAGTGCACATGCCTCTTTGAGCGTCTTCAACAAAGACAGTGATGTTCACCAGTGAAGTCCTTCATTCCATCTGCACGTGTGCCAACTGTACCCAGTACCCAAGGCCTGATTAATGCAAGGGCTTACAGGGGCTGAAGTCTTGGGGCCTAAGCACGTAGGGGGCCCCCTTTAGGATATGTTTTGTTGTTGTTGTGCCCATTTGTTTGTTAATTTGGATCTTCACTGCTTGTTTTGCTGGGTTCTGAAATTGAGTTTTAAGTTGCTCTTTGTTCTCTTCAGCCTGGGCTCAAAGACCAGACATAATGCGATATGTGTATCTAGGAATTTTTTTTGTTGTTGTATGTTTTAATTATTTGATATGGTTAAACAGGAACCTGACAATTTAGAAACGATGGCAAAAATGAAATAAGATGGGTTGGTCAAGGAGCATAGGTGTCTATATAATGTAAACTTATGGCAAACAAATTTGTTCGAACGGTTTTAGTATTTTAATTAATTAAAAACATTCCTACTCCTTTCTGCTATTTAGCGACTTTGCATCTTCTTACAGCTTTTAATATTTTCATATAATTGGCATGACACCTCTATAATAATCAGATTATGCATTCTGAATTATGTTGAAAAAGTGACATTTACATGACATCACAGAGGTCAACACTTTTGCAAATGAGAACACATCCTATTACTCACAATGTGCCTCCAAGTCTGGTTTGGTGACAAACATGAGTCATCCAATTAAATGCAGTTTTGTGCTTCTTCCAAGACGGATTTAGAAAAATGATATTTTTAGGGAATTACTTAGCAAGTTGGTATGTGTCAAAAATTTATTTTCAAAAAGAAACGCTCAAGGGACCTCACATTCCTCACAGGGTGACAACTAAGTACATAGGCTTAGGGGTTTTGCTAGTGGTTAGCTAGCTAGTGTAGCACAGGAAGAAGTAAATGCTGTGTTTGCGTTTGTGTGTGGTTACATATTTCCTCTTGAGGCCGTGTGCTCCGACATGTTCAGTGCTCGGTGAAATGTCCCTCATGGCTTTCCTTCAGTGCAGAGAAGTCAGGAGAAGCTGAAGTGGCATGCACATACTCCTTTCAATGCCAAGATGAAATAAACCAAATTTAAATGTTAAAACCTAGTCATTTCTAAATCCAGAACTGTTACATAAACACAGAACAGTAACACATAAAGCATTACAACAATACCTAAACACACTCTTTCACTCAAGTCGACCGTGCCAAGATTGTAATACAGTCATGTAACACAACCATCATTATTAGTATTAATAGAACTAACTGGCTATTCAGTAATCAGTACAAATTATTACTTACAACTCAAAAAAGCCCTTAAAAAAGACCCTTTTTATCTAAAATGATGTAATAGCGAATGAATTAATATTTGAATCAGTATGCTGACCCATGTTGCATCAGTATTGTTACTTGAGTGGGAACATCTGCTGATGGCCTGCTGATCTGCTCGTCCTCACCACGATACGCCAGGGTTCGGCAGACCCAGCCGCGGGGGGCCGGACTGTTGATGGATGTCACACTTCTCCTTCAGCCTCAGCAAGCACACCTGATGAAATGAATTGCATTCTAAGTATCAGAGTAGCCCACAACAATGATAAGACTGTCAACAGGATCACCTGAAAAAAAACAAAAAACATTACAATGTCCCTGTCACATGGTTTACAAACTGTTTTAAAAGTAAATATTGTGGAAAAACAGAGCAAGGCTCATATATTATGCGCTTGTCATATGCAAACAACACAAATATATTATTTTAAGAAAAGTCAATGTATTCACAGTCGGAGAAGTGTTTCTTCATCTTGGAGCACTGGAACACTGGACTACTGGAACACTGGAGCTGGAGCACTGGAGCACTGGAACACTGGACTACTGGAACACTGGAATATTAGAACACTAGAATTTTGGGACCCTGGAACAGAGAAAAAGAGCTTAATAAATGGTAGGAGAGAAAGATAGAAAATGTGTCCTAGAGTGGTCCAGAAGTTGAAGCCTCTCCCTGAAGTGCACATGTCCTGCTGCCGCGTGTTTGAATCTGACCTGCGGCTCCTCTATCATTCACCACTTTTTTCCCCCAAAAAGCGTACAATTCCTTCAATCACAAAAGAAGCATTGAATTGGAAGTGAGAGAGGAGAATGAAAACCGGACATAACAAGTTGCTAGGAGGGCCCTTGATTGTCACATGTGGCTTAAAGAAACTAACCCTAACCACAATTATAAGAAACACTTGTGACTTGAAGGATGTGATACATCCACATAAAAACCATGAAATTTGAGTGAGCAAATACCCAAAATGTCCTTTTACAAGATATACTCCTCAGTTAAAAAGGTTTTACTTCAGGAGGTTTCTTTTATGTGTGAACCCCCGAAATCAGACAAGCAAATTCACATTATTTAATTAGACATGAGCATCTATTCTTTTGTTTGAAATTGCACAAACTAAACAATTGTGTTGTGCATTAAAGGGATTCCCTTTCGCCCATGAAGGCTGCATAGTTGCTGAAATACTGAAAGCAGCCTCTGGAGGCTTTAATTAGCCACTACACCCTTAATCATTTTCAATACCTCAGCTTTGGGACACAGCAGTGCAAATAGTGGAGGTGGGTGTTGACATTCAAATGAAGGGTCAAGGGGAAGTGGATAATTTGGGATTTAACTTGAGGCAGTCAACTTGAGACACGTTGCCATTTTGTTATCCAGACAGAGCCACTTAGGCCTGCTTAACACTGTTTCTGTTGGATCAGGGTGGTCTGCTTAACACTGTTTCTGTTGGATCAGGGTGGTCTGCTTAACACTGTTTCTGTTGGATCATGGTGGTCTGCTTAACACTGTTTCTGTTGGATTAGGGTGGTCTGCTTAACACTGTTTCTGTTGGATCAGGGTGGTCTGCTTAACAATGTTTCTGTTGGATCAGGGTGGTCTGCTTAACACTGTTTCTGTTGGATCATGGTGGTCTGCTTAACACTGTTTCTGTTGGATCAGGATGGTCTGCTTAACACTGTTTCTGTTGGATCAGGGTGGTCTGCTAAACACTGTTTCTGTTGGATCAGGGTGGTCTGCTCAACATTGTTTCTGTTGGATCAGGGTGGTCTGCTAAACACTGTTTCTGTTGGATCAGGGTGGTCTGCTCAACACTGTTTCTGTTGGATCAGGGTGGTCTGCTTAACACTGTTTCTGTTGGATCAGGGTGGTCTGTGTAATTCTGTTGCTGTTGGATCATGGTGGTCTGCATACCAATGTTTCTGTTGGATCAGGGTGGTCTGCTTAACACTGTAAGGGACGGAGCATGTCACCGCCACATTGCAGGCTTGAACCCATTGGAATTGTGGGGAGGTTGCAGATGAGCTGAGCTCTCTGGGAAAGAGGAATATCTTTACCATCCCTGCAGAGAGAGAAAGTGGGAGTTGTTAGGGTATGTGTGTCTGTGTGTTGTAGTGGATAGTATGACATGTTACTAGCCTAGCTAAATAGATGAGCGTAGCATAGAGATAACATTACATGGTTGTCCAGCTAGTGACTGTCTGGCTGCTAATGCGAGCAGAGATGAGATTATGACAGATTTTAATGAGATAACAGTCATCAAATTGAAACGAGCAATATAGAAATCTGAGATATTTTATTAGAGGGATGTGAGTAAATCATGGTTACGGGATAATCCCTCCAGTGATGGGCTCAACTAACCACCCAAATCTCTGTTAATAATTCACAATTTAAAACGTCCCCACAACCCCTCTGAACAAACGCCTGTAAATACTGCAGATTCTGTTACTGGTTGGTCTGTTAATGACTCTGAACACTGGTCACCTTTCATCTACACCTGTCTGTTTTATATCCTGTACGCATAACATTTGTCATTTTCATTGTATTTGTAGATTTGTCTCGTGTTTTAATGAATTGCTCATAATGGCGTGACTTCATCCAACACGGTGCATTGCAGGAGCTGGGACACAGGCGTTTCACTTTGCCTGCAACAACATCTTCTATAATGTGTGTGAAAAATAAGACTTTGAAACTATACGTTTGTGAGTCCTTCTCACCCTGCTGGCCCCTCTCGCTCCAGTCGCCTCTCTTAAATCATGGCACTGTAATTACTCATTCTTCCACTTATCGATCCCCAGTAAGAACAGGTGGCGGCGCTGAGGGGCTGCCCTCAATCTCACTGGCCAAACAGACTGTAAGCTCTTTCCACGCCGGAAGTCGTTTGAGGGGCAACTCTCCAGGAGAACACTAAGAGGGAAAGAGAGGTAGAGAGGGGAAAGGGAGAGAGGGTGGGAGAGAGAGCACAAGGGAGAATGAGACAGCGAGGGAATTAGAATGGAGAAACGAGGGAAAAATGACATACATGTATAAGTACATACAAATAGATATTGTTTAAATTTTTCTGGTTAAAGACATGTTTTTGTATATTCCAACTCCTCCTGAGACATCCGGAGAGATTGAGTTAAGAGCCAGGGATCAGTCTTTTATTATTATGGCATTGGAGCAATTAAGGGTTAAATTGGCCATTTTTTGTAAGACTTCTTCTAATGGTCTAAGCATCAATTTTGGTGCCGAATGATGCACCTTTTAAATTACGCAACACATTTTCATCACTTTAGTGTATTTACTATCAAATAAACTACGCCCAAATCAAAAATACAAATTCTCAAGTGGCCTAAGAGTTTTTTTTTACATCAGCGTACTAGTAATTACTATATGCTATAGCAGTCAGATTTTGTCATTATAGTCAACGAGTTTTCAGATATATCTACTGACATCAATTGGTAAAACAAGCTTTTCCACCAGGGGTTGCTATGGGTTTATTAGAATTTAGCAACTTTTACCCACTCAATTGTACCATAAACAAGTGTGGGAGAAGCTTTCTCAGCCCTTTTTGTGCAGCGGAAGTCACTAGAACAGTTCTCACACTGGAGGAGCACAAACGGAGGGGGTTTATGGCAGGAGAAGAGGTGAGGATGTTATGTCAGGGACACCAGCTGTGTTGCAGCAAGGCAAATCGGTGCCATGACGCATCCGTTTATTAACTAAAAGAGCAATCTGATGTTCAAACGACAATAAAGCTGTCACCCCACCACTGTTTCACATTTACATTTAGGTAATTTGGCAGATGCCATCGCAAGTGATTTGCAGTGTTTGGTGCATACATTTTCACTACATTTTACATTTTTGTCATTTAGCAGACGCTCTGATCCAGAACAACTGCATACATTTTAAAAGGGCAGGGTGAACCAACCAGACAGATTAGTAATAAATGCGTACTAATCGATGAATTAGTTATTGGCAAAGGTCAATGCTGGAAAGAAGACCACGCAAATAATAAACACAAAACACAGAAGTTAACAAAAGACAACTGACAGAGGTGGTGGCAGTGGAACTATTTTAAACACTCTATGAAAAGGTGTGTTTCCAAAGGTTTGTAGATATGTAGACACTCTGCTGTTCCAGCCTCCAAGGGAAGATGGTTCCCTATTGAGGAGCCAGCAGAGACAAAGGTTTTGACTGCGTGGATCGGGAGCTGCCCCGAGGAGGTGGGACAGCCAAAAGCCCAGAGGTGGCTGAACGAAGAGGTCAGGTATGGATGTAGTATTTGAGCATTGCCTGAAGGTTGGGAGGGGAAGCACCTCTTGTTGCTCCTTAGGCAAGGACCATGGCCTTGATGCGGGATCGAGCTTCAATTGGAATACAGAGCTGAGCACGAAGAAGCAGGTGACATGGAAGGACAAACCTTTCCCAAGTAAGAATGAGAATGAATGAGAGCAAAAACTAACAACCTGATTGCTTCTAACTGGCAAGACAGGGCCTTCCTCTGAGTGCAGTAGATCCGCCAGCTACAATGCCGCACACACATTTTCGAAAAGTATTTTTGTAGAAAGGAACTCAGGAGGGCTAAATCTTGTCATTCTTTAATTCATTTATTGAGCTTGAGAAAAATAAAATATTATTCAGAGGCCAAACAATGTTTGTTTACAATTACATTGTTTATAAACAACTGAGTATAACAAGCGTATACTCTGGGTCCTGATGGGGTATGACGATTGGTTGTAATATTGTAAAAGTTATATCCTTTAATAATTAATGAGTGTGTGTGTGTGTGTGTGTTTCTATTTGTCTTTGTGTTTAAATCATTTAAAAGTAATACAATTTATAGTATGCAGATACTATAAATTGCAGATTGACCTTATAAATAATATAATTTATGAATGTCTCAGCCTCCTTACAACTACAATAATCCAAAATAGAAGGTTGCGTTACTGCATTGTTTATGACAGAAACATAAAACGTGTACCGTATAGCTTCAGGTTTATGTCGAGACAGCCGACTACTTTGCCCATTTCACATCTGAGTAGGTGTGATTTGTCTAAGGTTAAGGAGCGCTCTGGACGCAAACTACGGCCAGTCATGGAATATCAATACTGTTGGCTTTTGATTTACTACTCATCTAAGTCCAGAGACTAGGCTTAGCACAACGCTATAGAACATTAATGGGGTAACCTCACTCTAAGAGTAGGCCTATGTATGAGGCTGTTTAAAAGATGGTATCAATCCTAATCAAACCATCCAATACAAATACATACGTCGCTGAAATACAGCAGATTAATGCGTTCTCAGCAGTCAAGCACTGTGGTTCTCAACGTTTCTGCCTCCTGTGTCCGACAGAATATTTCAGGACCCCCTTCAGATGGGAAATAAGATATTTTCTGTTCATTAAAATATATGCGGCTGTTATCAGCACAATTGGCCTACACTGTTTGATGAAACATGTTTTTTAGAGAAACGAATTAGCTTAAAAAAACAAATCTTAAATAAATAGAGAATGTCACTGTTTAAAGTGCAGCTTCTGGCTTCTGGAGACAATGTGGCCAGTGTGTGTGGAGAGATCTTTGACAAGGCAACAAGCCTGTCAACCTCAAAGATTATTCTGGCCTAGGATTCCTGGCCACAGCCCAGGGGAGAGGTGAGAGGCAGTAGTCAGCGTTTGAGAATTAATTATTGAATGAATAATCTCTTACATTATTAGATTCAATGTTCTTTTTTATACAGTAACTTGCAAAAGTAATTTCAAATTTTAGATTGACATTTTGTTCTGTTTGATATTTTAATTTTATACACTTTATACACTTTAAAAGAATGTATTGTTGTGAGGAGACATTGGTTTTCATGTTGGGAAATATGTGTAAGAAAAAAACTGAATATGCTTGCATAAGTATTCAACCCCTGTGCTGCGGAGTCCCCCAGTTACTTCACCATTGGCCCCCACCTGTGAAACATTAATGTTGCTGTCACAGCTGAAGCATCACTGGTTGTTTCAACTACACGGTGTTTACACAACAATAAGCTGTAGTAGAAAAATAATAATCATTATTCATATTCAAAAATATGGAAAAAAGTACTTTGAATTATGAAAATTGGTCCTGCTCATGGTGAATGTGAATATGCTCATTTCCATTCCCACCCTGGGAAAAATGCCCTTTGGCCGTGTAGGTTGGGGTTCTGCCCTACAGGAGGCTCGGAATGGTTTTTGGCAAGTGCACCAACTATATTTTCTCAACTGTGGGTTAATACACTGAAGAAGGAATGTCCTTTCCATACAAACAGTTTAATGGCAGATTGGTTTATAGGAAAATACTTGGATTGCCAGTGGAATCTAATGCAAATTTATTGAATTTCACAAAATACAGTTTTTTGTTTTGTTTTTGGTAACATATTATCCTTAATACAAGAGCAATTTTTGCCAAATAGTGCATTCATTTAGATGAAGAAAAATTACATATTAACCTATAACAACATATTAAAAAACGGTTTAACATTTATGCATAGCAGTACTTTGCTCAACTTCCTTAATTCTATTTTAACCTTGAACTTCAATAACCTAATTAGGAAATAAATTCAGTTGGCCTCTGATTGGTTCCCAAACTATTTTATTATGCGGTGAACGCCAAAACACCCCATGGAGGTTTTATGAGTGATACCGAAATACCCCCATCCAGTATGTTCATGAGGCAAGCCACCATATGGGTTCGGCTTAATGTGGCGGAACCTATCTGGACAGCATCCCGAAGCATTATTACAACCATAATTCAGGAGATCCGGAGAGAGTACAGGTTATTAGGAGAGGGGAAAGAAGAAAGGGTTAAAGGTTTTGAAAAAAGGAAGGTAGCATGGAAAATGTAGGAAAAAAAGGGGAAACGAGAGAATCCTGAATTTGGTGAGAGGGGAAGCCAGGATGGAGACCAGGGGGATGGAGGGACCAGGGGGGATGGAGGGACCAGGAGGGATGGAGGGACCAGGGGGGATGGAGGGACCAGGGGGGATGGAGGGATGGAGGAGGGATGGAGGGACCGGGAG
>JACXGI010004726.1:0-13904 GCA_016801175.1 Esox masquinongy | reverse complement strand
TGCACACCGTCAGTGTTGTCTGAGCAGAGGTTAACCTGATTAAGGCAGTTACGGCGGTAATCCTGGACGGGGTGCTTGAGGAGATCATTACTCCAAGGGTGACAGACACAGACGACAACAAGACGAGCACCGGCAGCAGGCTAATTCATCTCCCCCCACTGCCTCCCTGTCTCCCTCCACCTCTCCTTCCATCCACCCCCCCACCCCCCCACCCCCCCTCCAATCACAGAAACAATGAAGCTCTGATTAACCCTCTTAGCCATAGTTATGTAGTGTAACTGAAGCCTGACAAAAGCCACTAACCCAGTTAGGACAACAATGGGAAAATGCATTGGAATCAATAATAATTATTCTCCTCTCAAGTGCCAACTTAAAAGAAAAATCAAGAAGATTGAAACAGCTCTGTTTTTTTTTTCCAATTCCACACCTTTATTAAAAAGTACTTTTGTTCTCTTTTTTTCCCCAGTGTGGTCATCCGGGTTTAAAACTATTGACTAATTCACCTAAAGACATTATCTCTGGGAGCTGGGTTATTCATCAATCGAGAACAGTTCACCCATGTCACCATTGCTGCATCAACACTCATGCACAGACCTTTCTCCTAAACCCATTTACAGCTGCAGAGGTTTGAGCGATGATTGAATATTAGGAAGTCTGAATTCTTTGAAGGAGCACTCCTCTGGCTGGAAAATAAATCAGCTTTCTATGAGTTCTGTATTCCCATTCGGAATGAATGATGCACATTCGTCATTGGAAAACAGATCAATCTTTTCCCAAACTCCATATATACATGAAATGCTTCATCACTCCAGTCACTTCTTGATACTCTTTGCGAGGTACAATGACCGTGTACCAAGTTAAAAAATTGTTTCATGGCCTTGAGAGTGTGTATCACAGATGGCAAGGTCGAGAATAATGTAGATACACTCATACCCTGTTCACACTGTTGCGCTGAACCAAACCATACTGTACTTTTCACACTGTCACACTGAACCAAACCATACTGTACTTTTCACACTGTCACACTGAACCAAATCATACTGTACTTTTCATGCTGTCACACTGAACCAAACCATACTGTACTTTTCACACTGTCACAGTGAACCAAACCAGACAATTTTTTCATATCTTCAACTGTCATTTACCACGGCTAGCTGTTTCCCACCAAAGGTGTTGTGAATATAATATTTAGAGAGCTAAAACAAAAAAAGCAATAGTTTAAAAAAGGATCCCTTCTCAAAACTGTTTTACCTCATTTCTCCCAATTTCTTTGTGTCAACTCCGAAACTACTCCATCAAGGTGTACTGACTTTTTCTCAAACTGCAAGGGAAGTCAGCCAAACAGGTGAGTCAGGAAAAAACAGAGTTTGGCCGTCGACCTCAGCCAGCCTGCAGGTGGCCGACCCGCTGCAGGGAGTCACTAGACCATAATGAGCTGAGAACACCTTGCTGGCCCATAGCATCTCTTAACTCGGCAGGTGAAACGCCAACTGTGCAGTCCCGGTTGGAGAAGTGCGGATTTCCTGCTTATTGCATCTTGATTCCATGATCCTCAAATAAAAAGGAAAAAGAGTGGAATTTCTTTATAGTTATCATACCAGGAGATGGAAGGAAAGTTCCAGGATTATCTATGATTTTTCAGAATAATTTTAATAATAATATTTGCATGTGCATTGCATTTTAAAATTAAAATGGTTTTACATATCTAATACATTGTTATTGTTATTTTATTAATAATTATTATTAATATCATGTGAAACACCTGAGGGGTAGTCCAGAAAAATGGCTCAGGATTCCTTAAACGTACCTAGTTTCTATTAACCAGATGAGGGAGTTGCTGAGTTTTTGGTTCCAGCACAGCTGGTTAAACTCATTTCTATAAGTGAGGCACAGACTGGTTCATCTGACAATGGCTGTGGGAATGCTTGTGTGGGAATGCAATATTTTCATGGTTTGGAACAATAATTATTGTTACCATCTACAACAATCATGTACAGTGAGGGAAAAAAATATTTGATCCCCTGCTGATTTTGTGCGTTTGCCCACTGACAAAGAAATGATCAGTCTATAATTTTAATATGGTAGGTTTATTTGAACAGTGAGAGACAGAATAACAACAAAAAAATCCAGAAAAATGCATGTCAAAAATGTTATAAATTGATTTGCATTTTAAGGAGTGAAATAAGTATTTCATCCCCTCTCCATCAGAAAGATTTCTGGCTCCCAGGTGTCTTTTATACAGGTAACGAGCTGAGATTAGGAGCTCACTCTTAAAGGGAGTGCTCATAATCTCAGCTTGTTACCTGTGTAAAAGACACCTGTCTACAGAAGCAATCAATCAATCAGATTCCAAACTCTCCACCATGGCCAAGACCAAAGAGCTGTCCAAGGATGTCAGGGACAAGATTGTAGACCCACACAAGGCTGGAATGGGCTACAAGACCATTGCCAAGCAGCTTGGTGAGAAGGTGACAACAGTTGGTGCGATTATTTGCAAATGGAAGAAACACAATCTCCCCCTTCTAAAGTTTGCCAATGAACATCTGAATGATTCAGAGGAGAACTGGGTGAAAGTGTTGTGGTCAGATGAGACCAAAATCGAGATCTTGGGCATCAACTCAACTCGCCGTGTTTGGAGGAGGAGGAATGCTGCCTATGACCCCAAGAACACCATCCCCACCGTCAAACATTATGCTTTGGGGGTGTTTTTCTGCTAAGGGGACAGGACAACTTCACCGCATCAAAGGGACGATGGACCGTACCGTCATGTACCGTCATGTACCGTCAAATCTTGGGTGAGAACTTCCTTCCCTCAGCCAGGGCATTGAAAATGGGTCGTGGATGGATATTCCAGCATGACAATGACCCAAAACACACGGCCAAGGCAACAAAGGAGTGGCTCAAGAAGAAGCTCATTAAGGTCCTGGAGTGGCCTAGCCAGTCTCACTGACAAAGAAATGATCTTTGTCAGTGAGACTGGATTATTTGCAGGATTATTTTGTACTGAGTTTTCATCTTTTGCAGATATCTTTTTCCTCCCATGGGTTACAACTATAAAATATGAAGTCAGGAGAAGCACTTTATTAATTGAATAAAACACCATTCCTACAGTATATTGGCAATGCACTGGGCCCACTGTTGCAATTGTGACACATTTTAGGACACACTACTATTAAGGTTACAGGCATGACAATTAATCTCATAAGCTTTGCAGTAAAAGTGCTTTATACATTATTATTAATAATCACTCATATATTTGCAGGCCTGTTTGATAATTAAATCATGCCACACAGTGTCGGCTCTAGCCTTTTGATGGCCCTGTGCAAAATTTGAGTAGTCAGGGGGTCCCTAGTGGTTCAGGGCCCCCTAGCGGTCAGGGGCCCTAAATGACTGCTTATGTCATTTTTGCCTAGAACTGGCCCTGATGCCACGTCACTTATGGATTTACTCTGTCAGTTATTTTCTGCCAGGCTTCCAATCTGGCTTTTCCAGCAGCGGTGGCGTTGCTTCGATTATTCCTTGGGAGAAATTGCAAAGCCTTTCACAGAGGTTGTATAGTCACACCGGACTGGCCGGTTGGCCAGAGTTATTTTAATGAGTGGAAAAACTATCATGTTCAAAACTAAATTATTCTGAATGATCTGATTGAGGTCCAATTATTTGTAATGCACGGAGCATGTACAGGCTCAGATGTCAATTGGAAGAAGAGGCAGGCCATAATGAAGAATTAGAATCTATATGGTGAAAAAGCTTTTCATGTTTTAAGCGGATAAAATCCACTCAACCAAATAGATAGCAGATTTGGTTCTGCCTTCTTCTTGCCACGTTCCTTAGTTTGGCCAGACGGCCCCCTTTAGGAAGTTTTGGTCAAATTTTTCTTCCACTCCACAATGATGGAGCCCACTGTGCTCCTGGGAACTTCCATTGTTCTAGTATGTTTTCTTATAATCCTCCCCAGATCTATTTATGGACATTTCCTTGGACTTCATGGCTTGGTTTTTGCTCTGATATGCACCGTGAAATGTGCGACCTTATATAGTCAGGCGCGTGCCTTTCTAAATCAGGTCCCATCAAGTGAATGTGCCACATTTGAACACCAATCAAGTTCCAGAGACATCTCAAGGATGATCAGTGGACAGAGGATGCATCTGAGCTCAATATGGAGCATCCTGGTAAACGACCTGGATACATGTACATAAGGTCTTGATCACCAGCGTAGCGTGGCGACACGTGGTGACGCCGGGCCGGGGTGCAAGCTCTCCCTACACGCCAAACCTTCATATATGCATGTGAAGCCGATCCTGGCGTAGATTAACCTGACAGCTGACGCCTGACTGAGATAACCACATAGAGAAAAACAACACAAAATAAAAATGCACAAAAACATTTGTTATGGAGGCCAAGCATGTCCCCCCACCCACCACGGGCCCTGGTGTAGCCACGCCCCCCGCACCCCCGATAGTTACGCCAGTGGTATTGATACATATTCAGTAACTTTGGAGTTCAACGATTAAAAAAATGCGATTTGCTTTTGTCATTTTGCAAGATTGTGTTCAGTTCGATGGCATGAAATAGATATTTAATCAAAGATAAATATGGTCTATAACACATATGTGGAGAAAGTGAAGGGGTCAGAATACTTCATGAAGGCAATGTATATTTGAATTATTATCATTATAGTTTGTGTTTGTTTTACCAGGCAAGTCAATTGCGGGCACGTTGTTATTGACAATGACATAACTAGTTCTGTCAACAGACTAGAAATCCTCACAGAACTGGTCCCAGAGGTTGTAGAAAAAGGGAAGACTGTGAGATCACCCTGTTCTTGGAATATACTGTATGAAAATGTCAAAGCAATTACACATTCACTTGCGCTGTCACACAGAGAGACTCACTATCCGTCTCTGTGATACACACACATGCTGCTGGGCGGCTTCTCTGACTCACTTCAAACACACTTAACGATGTACCACAGATTTTAAAAGGCTATGTCTTGTTAGGAAGGAATCAAAAAAGTGCTTGATTATCTTCTTTTACACTGACATTGACAGAACAAGGGCTGAGTCGGCACTCGTTTTACATCAGAAAGGGGGACATCACACAATCACACGTCCCCCTGAAAATGGGGCTCATTTTGTCCGCATTCATTATGTGAGTGACTTAATCCATTCATCCTGAGGAGAACGGATGAGAGGTTTGGAAGTACGTAATATAACGGCCCCGGAGCTTACAATCAATGTCCTCCCCGTATTGAATCAGCGTTACGTCTCCTTGGCAGCAAATTTATTTAAATTCAAGAGGGTCGATACACATTCATTTACAGACACACGAACGGCGCACTTCTACAATAAATATTGCGAACTGTGCGGGGGCATAGCAGCACACACAGCCTGGAAAATCGAGAGCAACTGCACCCTACGCCTAAACGAACATAAAGGCATTTGTAGATAGGCAACGTAAGGTATCTTCATACAACGGGTAACAACCATTGTTCTCCTAAGAGTGAAGGTCCAAGAAACCTGGTACGCGCTACACTTTGTCATGCACATGAAACGGTCGCCTTACGTCGCAACCGTAACTGGAGACGCAGTTTAATCGCCGTGGTCAAGCAAGGCCAAGCAATTTATTTCGCATTTTGATTTACTCCGCCACTTTATTTGTCACTGAGATTTTATGTGATTTGTTCTTAGGACGCCACCGACATTTTGTGCACGTCTTCTGATTCTGATTAACATGCTTCAGACTGAACCTACACTTCCAAGGCTTCGACAAAAACAAAAAACTGCAGAATGGGCATTAAACCGGTGCCCACACCCACCCACTGAAAGGGTGAGACAAGAACACCATGGAAGAATGGCAGCATTTGGCGAGAACAAGCCGTTAACAATGCCTGATTATCAGAGCAAAATGTCATCATGCCGAGACCAGGCCTCGTGGAACAAGCCAAAAATAACATCAGCAACACACACACACACACACACACACACACACACACACACACACACACACACACACACACACACACACACACCAGCTTTCGTTGTCTGTGAGACGTGGAGACACTCCAGCACATCAGGGACTACGACGGCTAAGACGCACTGGGAGCAAGGACAGACAACCATGCTGAAGAATTGAAGTAAAACACTCACCCATTACCAATGGAAGGCGGTGAATAGGACGGTGAATAGCAGAGACTCCATCACGAGTCTGGCATACAGACTTTGTGAAAGACGTATGAGGGCCAAGGCAATGGCAAACATTCCACTTGTGCCATTGCTGAAGCCAGATTTTTATTCAGCTTTAATCGATCGATTTAAAAATGTGCTTTTTCTGTTTTTTTTTTCAACTGAGATGCTTATTCTTTCATAACACGTAGAAGAGGCACCATGCCAAAATTGATTTGGACCCTTGAATCAACAGTAACATAAACAAATGAAAAGATACTGTAATGTTATAATGTTAAGAATAATCATTATTCTTCTGATTGTATATATGGAATGTATTTATTAGTTACAAGCTTGACTACCAAAGGGACATGCCATTGATCTGGAAGAACGTTTCTAGGCTGGAAGAGCTGTTCTAGGCTTATATGAAGGGCTATAACATATAATTCCAGTCACCCATTAGATAAATAAATGAAAACAGCAATTACTAGGTAGATAAATGGAAAGGAGGCATTATGTAGCATTTTTGCATTGCAATATCAGAAAATAACACCAACAACAAATCTGCAGAAATAGTGGAATTATATTGTCTAATAACATTTTTATACCTGAAATTTGGGTGCATACAAAAACACGACCTAAAACGCAAAATTGCAGTAGGGTAACAGAAGGCTCATTTGCTTCTGTTATCAAATTAACCATTTCCTAGTTGCTGAAATTCTACAAGTTCACCAAATTTCTGTTCAAGTGGAAAACAAACACTAAATAGGGGAATTAATGCACTACCTAAATATGTTACATCATCGTATGCGTGTTATGAATTACCAAGTTTCTGACTTCAGGAACTGACTCTACCTGTGCTTTTGTCTTTAAAAGTGAGTACTTCATAACAATGTCTACCAAATAATACTAAGACAAGAAGTTGCAGAGCTATAGAGCATCACAGCATTATTTAGTACCATCCCATGATCAGTTATTTAATTTTAGTACTTCTACATTAGGGAAAATCAAAGTTTTTGCATACTCAGTGAACTTTAGTTCAGTGTTTCTCAACCCTGCTCCTGGAGGCACCCCGGGGTGCATGTTTTAGATCTCTCCCTGTTTTATCACCCCTGTTTCAAATGATCAGCTCATTATCAAGTCCTTGATGAGCTACATCAGGTATGTTTGGGCAGAGGGAGATCTAAAACATGCAGGGCGGGGTGCCTCCAGGAGCAGAGTTGAGGAAACACGGCTCCAGTACAACCCAATATCCAAGAGAGGACCCTGAGATCAGACAGAAAAACCTGTTCACTGAAGACCTCTAAATGGTTTCAGATGATTGAAGCGCTACACTGGGGTTCAAGCCGAGTCACCCTACACTCGCCGAAAGTTTTCTCGGGCTAAATTGTAATCCGTGCTTGATTTGTGGGCACAACACCAACCGCGTGGAGTGCCCTCAGCGTCCTCCCGTGGCTGGGAGACACAGGCCTGCCAAGACCAATCTGCAGTAAAACAGATTAAGGCCCTGATAGCTCTGTGGGTCCCTGATTGCTCCCTGTGCCCCTGGGGAGTACTGGGGGATTCTTTTGGCACTTTCCTACCCTGTTCTTGATTGGTTGGGAAACCCACGGGAACCTTTTAGACCCCGTCTGATTTAGATATTAAGACCAGACCTGGGGACGGGAGTGATACGACGTTTGATTTTCATATTAAGGGCTGAAGTGATGAGGTTGGTTGATTCTGATTGAAGTTTAGTGTCTGGAGGGCTTGTGCGGTCTGTCTGTCAGTCTGTCTCACTGCACAATCGAAACTCCTTTCATGATCTAGTGTCCTCCATAATTACTGGGACAGTTAAAACTTTTTCTTAACTTCTTTTGTCCCTGTACATGTGATACTATGAGGCACAACCGCATCAAAAGCAAGACAGTATAGATTCTCCATTTTTATTTCATGTTTTTCGTGTATGTATTGGTTTCACCATTTAGAAATAAAATCAGGATTGTAGAAAAGACACAGTACATTTACCTAACACACTTAATACTCTGGAGTGTCTGTATTAGTACATTATCTGAAATTCCCTTCCCGATACAGTAGCTAAACAACCGAAACATCTCCCTTTGAGTTGCCTGCCAAAACATGACATGTTATAAAACATACATAACTGACGTGTTGTGCAGCATTCAAACATAAGCGTGACACAGACAGGCGCTCTTAGCAATAATTTCAGTTTATTTTTTCAGATGGAGTGTTACATGAAGTGTTAAGGCAGCATGACAAATGAGCAGGAAACAGACTGGCAGTGTAAATAGCAAATAATTATTGTTTTGATTCCTAATTGCAAACATTGGCCATCAAAGCAGGTGCAGAAGAAGCCATCCAAGTAGGCAATGTTATTCTCCTGCAAACACAAAAAGGAGAACGGCTCTATTTAATTTGCAGTTAGGAACACAGAAAAGGTGGGGGCTGCAGAGGTGAAACGAGCTAATGTGGCGAATTTTAATCAAGCGCCATCCATTAAATCATGCAGCGAGCCCACTTGCATGTTAATCTAGGGTCAGCACAATGGTTGTTATTTGTGGTTAAAACACACCCCGCTCCAAGTATAGACAGCGTCCTGCTCGCGCTGCCATTTCTCCAATGCAGCTACGTAGAAGGTCATTGTCTTGAGGTAATCACAGAAGCACAAAGAGGAGCGCTCAGTTCAAACCTTTATAGTGTAACTTGGTTTTTTTCAGCTGACGGGTTGAAAAGGCCTGTACTGGAGAGAGGAAACATGCCCCTTACTGAAACTGACTTATTTTAAGCAGCAAAAACAAACACATTTGGCAGGTAAACCAAGGCAGAACGCTATTGGGTTCTTTTCTCAGGGGAAAAGTCTATCCAGAGGGGAAGGACTGTGGGGGAAGAGGGCAGTTACCTCCTATAGAACAGCCTCAGTCAAATTTAAATTGTAGTTTATCTGGGCTTAATTCAGTCAAACCCACATTGCATTGCGTTGCAGTAGCTGTTTTTTTTTTCAATGGTCAAATTACATTTACATACATTCTAACAGAGAGCCACCTACAGGAGCAATTATTGCTGTGCTCAAGGACTCAGCAGCAAATGATACAATGTCAGTTCATGATTATAATGAGCGACCGCTTCGTTCCTGGCCCAATGCTGTTGACCAATCACATTTAACATTTACATTTTAGAATATCTAGCCGACGCTGTTATCCAGAGCGACTTGAGCAATTAGTGTCAAGTGCCTTGCTGAAGGGCACAACTAACTACCACCAGCCTTTTTGCCACTCCGGACTTATATTGCGTACTGCATGAAAACCTATGACTATTACTGGGGAGACGCCCCTCAGATTCGCTTTCACTATTCAGCTATGAAGACGCTGCGTAAACCGTTATGGTGGGTTTAATTGAACCCCAGCCTTTGTTTGCTTCGGGGTAATGTTCGGAGAGTCTCCTCAGCAAGCATCTGGGAACTGAACGGATAAGATGAATAATCTACTATAACACAAAATAATGAGTTCATGCCATGAAAATATATGGAGAATGACTGGTGTGGTTTTGCAGAAGTGTATTTCCTGTGTCAACAATGTTGCAACAATGATTGTTATCACGTCTGGCCGTGTCTGGGACAAAACACAAATGTGTCATACCAATCAACCCACTGCCACTGCTGTTATTCAATTAGCCATTGGAGATTGCAAAAGTTCCATCGTGCTGTATGAACTACTGGGATTTGCTTGTGCGTGTGTGTTTATAGTATGTTTTGATTTGTAGGTATTTTTCTTCTAGTTATTATTACTATTATTATTATTACAATAAAGTCAGTGGCAGACACAAAACATTTAACCCTTTATAAATTGATTACTGCACAAGCTTCTACCCAAATATACAAAAATGAATGCAAATCAGTTGAACTCCACAAATCTTTAGGGGCATGAATTCCTTAAGAAAAGAAAAACTAAAAGGAAACAACACTTACAGTATCACTTTATTGAAAGTTACACAGGTGACTTATAGTCAAGTGCTATCGTTGGCATGTCGTTTACAAAAAAAGAGGTGTTTTTTTCCTCTTTCTTTCTATGTACAAATAAACAGGACTGGTCGAGCAGGAGCAGGACCCTACAGCAGAGGTTTTCTGCGGAGTGGTGCCGAGTCGTGTCGGGTTTCAGTGTGTCTTCGGCCTATGTGGACACGGAGGCTGCCCTAATGGAGACTGTATCGGTCGCTTAACATCTGTTGTCCATTTTCTCCCCCCCATAACAGGAAAGGCCACTTTGAGATTCACCAAATGTCAATAGTCCCTAGGTCAGAGTGAAAACAAGCAGACCGTTTTGTCTCGCGTTGACATGTACAGTGTTTCGTTAAAAATAAAAACACAACAAATAATCACAAATTTGGTTACATTAAATAAAATGTAAGACAATAAAAAAAAAACAAGAAGCTAAACCACACCATATTGTATACTTTTGGGTCATAAATATCCATGTGGGACAATGATAAAATGCAAGATCACTTGCAGGGGACGGCTTTACAATATGCGCTGCCATTAACAAAAAATGCCTACACATCTGATGAATAAAACCTGTGACTATATTTGTCAGTAGTACCTCAGCATGTTCTCCACAATTACTAATCCATCTTTACATCTACATGAAGACATTCACAACCTGTCAGGTCTCCACTTTCAACAAACGTCTAACAACTGAGCAAAAGAATGGAAGGTTGCTAAAAGCTTCATGGTTTTAAACTTCCTTTCCTACTCCAGCGATTGTAAAACATAATATTATTGGTATAAGTTTCAATATGTGGGTGCAGGTGTATCCTTCTGTATGCACTCATTTGTGTGGTAAAGTGTCGCCTCTCACCCCAAGTCACATCCAAGTGCTTACAGCAGATCTTGGGCAATTTGCGTGATTAAAAATATATTTATATGAACTTTGAGCCAGGCCTAACGAGATTTTGATTGCCCTTTAAATTCCATTTAGCAAACCAGTTAAGGAATAATTGTGTTTACTTAATGACAACAGCCCTTTCAAAGAAAAATAACCTCAGTCATTAATACCAGGGCTTTGGAAGTTGAATGACTAAATAACCAGTTGTAGTAGCAATTGGCCTAAATGCATTTTTTGAAATGGCATATTTTAAAGTTGTTTTTAACAGATAAGAATCCTCTAAAGGTGTATATTAGTGATATTCTACACTGTGGATGGTTAAAGAAGTGAAGGCACATATCACCCAAATGTCTGGCAGTAACACTTAAATCCCTCACTGTGATAAATTGTTACTTACACTACCGTTCAAAAGTTTGGGGTCACTTAGATATTTCATAGACATTTTCTTCCATTAAAATAACCTCAAATTGTTCAGAAATACAGTGTAGACATTGTTAAAGTTGTGAATGACTATTGGAGATGATTTTTTTTATAGAATATCTACAAAAGCGTACAGAGGCCCATTATCATCAAACATCACTCCTGTGTTCCAAGGGCAAGTTGTGTTTGCTAATCCAAGTTCATAATTTTAAAAGGCAAATTGATCATTAGAAAACCCTATCGCAATTATGTTAGCACAGCTGAAAACTGTTGTACTGATTGAAGAAGCAATAAAACTGGCCTTCTTTAGACTAGTTGAGTAACTGGAGCATCAGCAATTGTGGGTTCGATTACAGGGTCAAAAAGGCCAGAAACAAAGACCTTTCTTGTGAAACTTATGTCTATTCATGTTCTGAAAAATGAAGGCAATTCCATGTGAAAAATTGCCAAGAAACTGAAGATCTTGTCCAATGCTGTGTACTACTCCCTTCACAGAATAGCGCAAACTGTCTCTAACCAGAAAAGAAAGAGGAGTGGGAGGCCCCAGTGCACAACTGAACAAGTGGACAAATACATGAGTGTCTAGTTTGAGAAACATACATTTTTATTCATTTTGCTATATTTCCGATTCATACTCATTTCATGTATGTTTTCTTGGTAAACAAGGACATGTCTAAGTGACCCCAAACATTTGAACGTTAGTGTATTTTATAAAACAACATTTTAACTTTGCCATCAACTCAGCAATATGCTAACAGCCTCAAAAATAGCTGATTATCACTCAAGGTTTGTATGAGATTTACCATAAGACAAAATATGACTAATTGGGGAACATGCATGTGGACCGCATTGTCTATCATTCTCCTTGACCTGGTGGCCATCGCTTTCTAGTAAATTTCCTCTAACACACTGCTATCTCCGCATGACCATGTGCATTTGCTAGACTTTCAATTCCACCATGTGGTCAATCACTACCAGTACCCCTGATCAAAATATCTTCCTGTTGCCATTGCTGCTACGGCTGTCTTTCTGTGCAAGAAAAGTACAAGAATTGACAAACAGGCGTTGACCAATGTCATAACTACGCTGTAACCTCACATGTCAAACAAACGTCACGACCAACCGCGTACTGTACACGACCGATACTCTGCCTTAACCACCGATGTTCACAAGGCGTCCGGCTTCTAACACAGTTGCGTTTTGCTCTTTGCACTTGGGTCATCTTTACTGGACCCAAGTGTCTTTGTCCCATATAGCCTTCCTCGGGCATCCGACACCTTATCTGTACCATCGTTAGCAGACGTCAATAGCCCCTCGTACCTAGGGACGTTATAACACCGCTCCGTTGGTCTTTACGTTGGCAGCCCTGTGTTCTACACTGAAGAAAAAAATCCACTGTGAAAAGATCTGACGTGACTGGTCAAAATAAAACCATCACTGGACTAAATATCATAAGTGGGCTGTGTCGATACCTGGCATCACGCTGTGTGTAAATGGACAGATTGAGAGGTTTGTTAGCTTAGCGCCATGCAGGCAGGCCTAAACCCTTCCGAAGCACTATGCACCTTTAAGCATGCTGATTCAGAACCTGAGTGTGACAGGGAACAACCCTCACAGGTGTCTCGATATCGTTACGGACAGGGTAGTTTACAGCCGTGAATGCTGATTGGCTAAAAGATGTGGCATATGAGACCTTATATGACGGATATAATTGCATTGGTAGCCAGTTCATAATAGCAGTAAGGCACCTTGGGGGTTTGTGGTATATGGCCAATGTACCACAGCTAATTGCTGTATCTAGTATGTAAGCGTTGGGTCATGGCTAAGAACAGCTCTTAGTTGGGACATATTGGCTATATCACAACCCCTCGGGCCTTTTTTCTTAAAGGAATGTGGTATTTACGTTCCTCCAGATGGTTGAGAGATCATGGCCCTGTTCGTTAGGCACCAAATGGAAGAGAAGGGGTAAAGACCAGCTGCACTTGTCCAATGAGAAATATGAATTTTTCTGTTTAAAACCATTTCCTTACGGTGAGCCCTGCTGAATAAACACTAAGATTACGTCTAAACTGATAAAATACAACAGTTGTGTTGAAAACCTTCTCCTGCAAAACCGATATGGAGTTACCGTGTTTTGTAAAGAAATTGAGAATTTTTTCAATAAATATCAATTCAAAACAATGTTACAGATGAACCCTGCGAAGGAAAACACTGTTATGTCACTGTTGTTACAACACTGAAGCATAGATATTTGTTCCCGTTCTAACAACACTGTGACAGGAGACTGGACGTTTCTGCGCTGATGTCGGTCCAAAGGATGTTCCCCCAGCTTTAGATAATTTCCATAATTTTAAATAAAGTTAATAACATCGCCCAAAGTCCTTATTTTGAAAAATCCAGCCAGCATAGCAAGTCCCCCCCCCCCCCCCCCCCCCCCCCCCCC
>JACXGI010004725.1:34679-51766 GCA_016801175.1 Esox masquinongy | reverse complement strand
AGGCCAATTGCACAAGTGCGCAACAGAGAGACAACAACAAGCCAGTGACTCCGCCCCCGAATGGCGTTGGAGGGAGGGCATCCCAGTGGCAATGAGAGCCCACCTGGCAAGACAGCAAGGGAGGACAGTATCAAGCCATTCTGGTCACCTTCATGCCCCTGGGCCAGACTACACTTAATCATAGACCAGGCTGTAGAGAGGAGTCTTTAGTAGACACTTAAAAGTTTGCACTGAGTTTGCATTTCTAATCTTAACTGGCAAATCATTCCACAGCAGTGGAGCTCTATGAGAGAAAGCCCTGCCTCCGGCTGTTTGTTTAGAAATTCTAGGTACCATTAAAAGGCCTGCATCTTGCGATCTAAGGTTACGTGTAGGTATGTATGGCTGGATCATTTCAGCGAGGTAAGTAGGAGCAAGTCCATGTATTGATTTATAGGTTAACAATAAAACCTTAAAATCAGCCCTAACCCTAACAGGCAGCCAGTGTAAAGAGGCTAGTACTGGAGTAATGTGTTCACATTCTTTTGTTCTAGTTAGGATTCTAGCAGCTGTGTGCAGCACTAATTGAAGTGTATTTATTCATTTATCAGGGTAACTGGAAAGAAGTGCATTGCAGTAATCTAATCTAGAAGTAACAAAAGCGTGGATTAGTTTTTCTGCATCAGTTTTTGACAGAAAGTTTCTGATTTTTTTTTACTGTCATAAATATTAGCAACACCCCCTCCTTTTCGGGATGCACAGGAGATATGATCACTAGTATAGCCAGGAGGAGAGGCCTCATTTAGGGCAGTGAATTCATCAGGCTTTAGCCACGTTTCACACAAGCCAATAACATCTAGTTTATGATCAGAGATTAATTCATTTACTGCAACTGCCTTTGGAGCAAGGGATCTAACATTTAGGAGTCCCATTTTCAGATGCGAGGTGATACAGTCACTAGCCAAGACTAGTGGACTTCTTGAGGAAAGTTTACCATTTTAAAACTTGGTCAAAATGGATACACTTGTGTGGATGACCCCTGTCAAGGCTTCTAGTGACTTTTCCTCTGAAGTGGCCAACTGCATCAATAGCGTCATAAGTGGGCAAACAGTTGGACCTCATTGAATTGACTACTGATGTTTCATAGTGATGAGCACTGACCCATCTGGATGACCTTGCCTGTCTCAGAGTTTCCAGGGCCACTAAATTCTGACTTCGGCAGGAGAAAGATGTACACCATTTCCTAGCTTTGGAGGTGTCACTTAGGATACCTGGCACTAAACTTTACCAGATGTTGGTCAAAGATGGTGGAAAAAATACAAAGTACTCTTGTTTTGTTATTTTGCTAATATGTTGTGTTCAAGATTTGGGACAACCAAGGGAGGATTTAAAATCAACAAATCATCAACTATTTACTTCAATAGTCTATTGATATATAAGCACAATAGTCTATTGTTATACAGCTCTGGAAAAAATTAAGAGACCACTGCACCTTTTTCTTTCCTTTCCAAAAAAGTCGAAAAGGAAGGTTTTGAGTAAGGAACAGAAGGGTTAAAATTGAGACCACTGCAAATTGAACGCTTCTGTTCCTCACTCAAAACTTTCCTTTTCAACGTTTTTGGAAAGGAAAGAAAAAGGTGCAGTGGTCTCTCAATTTTTTCCTGAGCTGTATATTGCACTCAAATGCAGAATGTTTGGGATTTACCAAAAAATTCTTACCCAAAAATGAGCCACTAACTAAGCTGGGATGGTGTTAGTGCTTCACTTTAAGTATATATTAATACCACACCTTGTTACAGCTGACGTTATCAACAACCCAAATGGTTTGATGTGAAACACAGCGAGACAGGCATTTCCCTCCGCTACATTATGGGGGTGCTAGCAGTGGCATCTCAAATAAAATGTTACCCAATGGTCTGTCGCCTCCTTGGCTAGCCGCCAACCCAAATGTATCCTCAGGGAGCTGGCAGATCCCAGAGAGCCTCTTTGGCACTCAGCACCTACCAGAGAGCTTGAGGAGGGACCAGGATAAAGCTAGAAGTTAGGAGACACCACCCGGAGCCTAGCGTGAGGAGAAACCAGGATGAGGCTAGGAGTTAGGAGACACCACCTGGAGCCTAGCGTGAGGAGGGACCAGGATGATCCTAGGAGTTAGGAGACACCACCCAGAGCCTAGCGTGAGGAGAAACCAGAATGAGGCTAGGAGTTAGGAGGCACCACCTGGTGCCTAGCGTGAGGAGGGACCAGGATGAGGCTGGGAGTTAGGAGACACCACCCAGAGCCTAGCGTGAGGAGAAACCAGAATGAGGCTAGGAGTTAGGAGGCACCACCTGGTGCCTAGCGTGAGGAGGGACCAGGATGAGGCTAGGAGTTAGGAGGCACCACCTGGTGCCTAGCGTGAGGAGGGACCAGGATGAGGCTAGGAGTTAGGAGGCACCACTTGGTGCCTAGCGTGAGGAGGGACCAGGATGAGGCTAGGAGTTAGGAGGCACCACCTGGTGCCTAGTGTGAGGAGGGACCAGGATGAGGCTAGGAGTTAGGAGGCACCACCTGATCCAACTTTGTGTGATATGTTACTTTTTAAATATTTTAAATAATAATAATCAAATTGGTAACATGTAATATGAATGTAATGTATATTGTTAGCTAGTAAATACATTCAGAATTATTTTTCCTCTAATTTTTTCTCTAACTGGCTGTAATTTAGTCAGAGGATTCAGGGGGAGGACGGCGCTAGCCTTTACACTGCTGTTCAACTTCCTGTTGGTTATGTGGCACAGAGGGACTGCTAGCCGGTGACCGGGAGGTCAATGAAGATAGCAGGCGTAGTCCAAAACCACCCCTTTTATTGTAGGTCTTGTAATGGTCATGATGAAGGAGACCACAGGTTTGCACAACCTCAGACGTCTTCATTTGACAAAGACGTCAGAAAAAGATGAACGAGTACGGAGGAAGCTGGTGAATTATCTGAAGAGAAATGAATACCTTTTAACATAGAGCACCATTTTAATAAACAGCATGGCAGTGGTCACGGTGAGAAATGAATACCTATTTACATGTAGCATTTGAAATAAACAGCATGGCAGCGGACATGAGAAACTGTCCGCAAAACACTATACTTGACTACTATGATCTGGACAGATGGTGTTCCTCAGCTTTACTGCTAAGGCCAGACTGTTACCTCGGTGGTTGTTTCAGGTGCCCCTCCTCTCAGTGTCCGTCCATCCGTCCCCCTCCCCCCGGACAGACAACCACAGCTTCTCACTCTCTCTCCACTAAAAAGAATTTCATGGCTCCTTCCTGGTTTGGAACACAGCCAATGTGGAAATATGACACCTTTCTCAAAACTAGGTTGAATCCATTTTACAGTAAGCTTACATAAACCTATATTTATTAGGTGGTTACAGAGCGAGTCTTTGCAACTAAACTGCATTCGGTAATAGGATTTTTTTTTTAAATCAGACAAATGTTTCTGTGGATGATTTCTCAAAGGAGGAACATTCCCTTTGAAGACGAGTAGACCATGGCTCTCTACCACTTTACTGTTAATGTCTTGCGTGCCTCTCCTAGCATCATTACACAGCTGAACAACAAGAACCATTACCTAGACGCCGCTGTCATGCTTTCTGGTGCAATCTATTATGTATTTTTAAATTGGTACTTTTAAGTTCTCATATGGAGAGACTGCTATTGGTTTCTTATTTGGTATTTTGGAAGTCCCTTTTACACTCTGGCTCCAAGGGACCTTTAACTCTACTTCACAGACCTTCTTTATATATGCCCGTTTAGCAGATGGCAAAAATGCATTTAACACACAGGAAACTGAGGTTGTCTATGGTTTACAGGACATCATTACCGACTGTTAACGATGACACTTTTCACACATGACACGAATCAACTCAAGAACTCGGAACCCTAACTCTAGACTCTGTAACCCCAATGTTCTTTCCTTAATTATCACTGGTTCCCACCCATGTCTAACACAGTTAGACTCTGTATGTTTATAACTTTGTATTTTGGAACAAATGCATTCTTCAATTTAGAATAAATGACATACCCTACATTGGACAAAAGTAAATATAGCCTTTTTGTGTAGCTCTGTGTGTTTGTTTACACACCTTTGACACGTTGGCCATACACGACATGAAGGCTTCAGCTGAAAGTTCCCAGAAACAGACCAAAAGTGCGGAAGTGACGTGTCCGTGGGTCTGCCTTCTACCCATGACCCTTTGCAGCAGGTTATTGTGCCATGGGCGGTGAGTGTGAGTGATGCAAATGGGAAACACGTATTGTTTACACAGGGGCTGGATGGCTACTTGCTGTGTTGCCCTGCCACTGCCTGATAATGGACAGATAACATTGCCAACTTTCGAAAGGCAGGCTCCTATACCGGCCGCATTCTTTCCCTGTTACATCATTTAGGCCTCAACATCTCCAGGCCATCGTTTTGGCTGAAACTTCGGGGGCTGGATTAAAGGGTAACGCTGGTTCCCGTAGCCCGACACCCCCTCTCTGAAATGAACTTCTTCCACCCGTGTTACAGTGTAAACAAACCGTACTGCAGACCAGTTGGTATAGGTTAGGTGGAGTGAGCATTAACTATGCTTAGAAAGTGTGGGAGCACGAGGGAGAGGGGGAAGGGAGAAGAGAGTGAAATCGTATACAAAGTCTAACAAGATGAATCATTTCTGCCATCCACGTTTGTTAGTTACTCAACAAGCTTAAGGTCATGGAATGCTTGCATGAGAGCAAACAAGCACATTGAGTCATCTTCAAGAAGATGTTTGAGACAGCGAGAACTGCGCGTCCTTAAAGGCATGTAGCACCTCTCAAAGGCTCTTAACCAGTCCCGTACACATTGCACACCACATCTACAGGAATACTGAACATATTATCAGCAACAGTTCCTAAAGGACAGTCAAGTTGTTTCTGTTACCTTTTATCAACACCTCCCAGAAGTTAGTCTTCCTCTCCTTTCTCTCTAACGTCACTCTCACTTTTCCTCCCTCTGTCTCACTTTTGCTTTATATTCCACCTTTGACCCCAGTTGCAACTCTTTCTTCTTTCCTCCATTTCTCTGTCTGAAAAACTCTCACTTTTGTGTCCTTTCTCAGTTCCTTACTGGCTATGTGCAGAGCCGAAGCCAGGGGCCAGGGGACCCAGATAGAAGACGGGGAGGGGGTGTATTCTCCAGACAGCCAACTGAGCTCACTCTCTGACTCATTTTCCCATGCTGGAACACTGAGCGACGGGGGAAGGGTATACCTAAGTGCTGCTCTAAGAACTGTTTTTCCAGCGTTGCTCAGGTCTGGACAAAGTATTTTCAGTCAAGCTGGGGAAAAAGGCCTCTGGACTGACTACAGGGATGTTTGACTAAGAATTTTAGATAGACTAAGGCCACAGTACTTCTTGAGATAAAAGCCAGATGCAGGCTATAGATGCACTAAGACTGGGTATATATGCAGTCATAATTTGTTGGTAAACCATGGCTTTCCCCCCCGGCCCTTTCTAGTTTAAAAACAATGCCATTCAATCAAACGTTCAGACGATCTCATTTTTTTGAACACATGGATATTTCCGCTAAATTCCACCACATTCGGTGATGAAGATAACCTGATTTAACAAATACATTTTGAGCCATGTATGCAATTAAACAGAAATGCATCGCCTTATGCGGAAGAAGTTGGTACACCTCTACCTTTACCATCACATACAACGGTTAACATTAGAAGCAGGTGGACCTGAACGGATGCAAGTCATTTGAAAATCGTTAGAGAATAACTTGGAAGGGTCCAGCCAAGATTAGAAACATGGTCTGGTTTGGTCTAAACCATATAGGTGTGTGGTAACACATCAGGCTAAGATCTGTCCAACGGATCATCTACAAATGGAGAAATGTCCAGACTCCTGGCTATCTACATAGGTTAGGTCATCACACCAAATTCAGCCCATAAGCTGACTGTAAAATGCTCAGAGAAGTCTCTAAGAACCCCGGGGCAACATGAAGGGATCTACAGGCACAATCAGTGTTGAAGTGCCTGAGTGAACAGTCAGCAAAAGACTACAAAAATGTGGCCTACATGGGAGCTCAGGAAGAAAGAGGTGTCTGCTCTCAATAAAGAATATCAAGACATAGAAGATGAGACAAAGGTGGAGTTGTTATGGTGCAAAGCAGGACGCCATGTTTGGCAAAAGCGAAACACTGCCTTTGAACAGAAGAACCTTATACCAAAGATAAAGCTTGGAGATGGTGGCATTGTGGTGTGCGGCTGCTTAGCTGTCTCAGGGCCTGGTCAACTTGTCATAATTGAGTCAACCATGTATTCCAGATTGTACCAGAGAATTATTGAGGAGGCTTTGAGGCCATCTGTCAAAAAGCAGAAGCTGAACTGAACATGGATTTTGCTATAGGACAACGATCCAAAACACATAAGAAAAACTACAACAGAATGTCCAAAAAGAAGAAATGAGGGATGATAGAAGTCAATCCTATCAAAATGCTCTGGTTGGACTTGAAGTGGACCATGCATGCAAGAAAACCCTCCAACATGACACAGTTGAAGCAATTCTGTAAAGAAGAGCAGGCAACATTTTCTCCCAGTCGATGATTGACTGTTACAAGAAACAGCTACAGCAAGTTATTTCAGGGAAAGGGGATAACACCAACTATAAAAACTAGGGGTGTATTTATTTTTTCTGTATTATGAAAATGTATTTGTATTGATTTTTAATGAGTGGTAAAGGGATAGTTCCATGAGTAGTGTTAAAGGGATAGTTCAACATAGATTCATTTGGGTGAAATTCCGCTTACCCAGATGTTCTTGAAGGCCCATATTATTCACTCATGTCCTATCCTGGAATTAGCATTGTTAGCATCGTCCAAATTCATGACTTGAAAGTGTACATCCCGAGTCACAAAAGCTGCATTGCAAGCGGAACACATCTCAAAAAACACTAAACTATCCTTTATGCACATGACTATATTCAGCATTAGCACTGTGTCCTTATCTCAGTTTCTGTTTATGTATTCTACTGTTGTTACAACGTTGTGAGTGAAACAACAAGTAAGCTTTTACTTGAATGGTCCGTACTTTGTGCATTCTTTTCATAATGACAAACTTGAACTGATTAGTTGAATGTGCGCCAATAAGGGAATCATAGCAGCCTGGACTCTAATTGTTTCTAACCAACCAGTAGTTGGTTTCTCAAAGAACACAAAGTGTGCTAGGTACAGAGGTAGTCAGTGTCAGCTAGCTAACCGCTCATGTTGCAGCAGTCAGTCAAATGTGTTTGTCTGTCTCTTAAGGAATGCTAGCTAGGTAGTTGTTTTGATTATCTAACACTAATGTATGGGGGAATCCAGAGGTGATAAGATGACTGATAACATTAATGACCACACTCAGCTCAACACTTACCTATTCAATCTTAGAGATGGAGCAACGTTATCTCCAGATACTGTTTTTGTTGTTATTAAAGCTAAAGCGTCACGCTTTTTTTGCTAATGTCAGTCATTCAGTGTCTAGTGATGTGAAATACTGCCTCACACACTATGTATTTAACCAAAGACAGAGTGTAATATTAGCAATTTTGAGCATGTCATATTGCAGCCAGTGGATTATTAAGATGCGTTCCAGACATGTCCCTCCGAACCACAGCTGGGCATCAGTCTTTTGATCGTGCTGCTCGCTCACCCAGGAGGTTTTCTGATGCCAGCACGCTTGAAGGAGAGCGCATTCTCCTGCTAACAGCCACGACTGAACTTGCAGGTGCCCAACCCATCTTAGGGAGTTGCCAGAGTTTAAAGAGAATAGGCGTTTGTGTCCCACATACACCCAAACTACCTTGGAAGGTGCTGAGACAAATCCCACTGGCCAATGCAGACTCTATGGCAACACTGCAATGCAGTGACTTATGCCCCAGTTTGGAGCACATAACTGGCCAGTTTGGAGCACATAACTGGCCATACTTGAGGGAAGAACACACTCGGTATGGCTGTCTGAAGAGCACGAAAACACATGAATTCAATTTGGAAAAATACCTCCACATTATCAATTTCATCATCTGTTTCTTCTTTTGTTATTCAGCCAGGAATGTTCCAGCGCATACACCACTCTCTTTCGGAGCGACCCCCGTCGACGGACATCCATTGGTTTAACCCAGTTCTGAACTGTCTTTCATAGGGCATCTGAGGGAAGAAATATGTCTCCCTTGAAAAGTCAGATTTTTCAACTAGTGAGAAAATACCAATAGGTCCTGAGAAGTAGCATTTTTGTGATTCAACTTAAAATTTTTCAAGGCCTGTTTCCCAATACTGATTAGTCTTACTTGGACTAAGAAGTACACACCAATAAACAAAAAAATGACTGGAATAAAACAGCAGTGCCCTTCACTTCTTTCTGCCTGCCTGTCTGTCTGCCTGCCTGTCGCTTTCTAATGTGCCCTACATTCCAAAAAGTAAAGTCTTTCTCTTCCTTTACTCTGCCCTTCTTCAACAGTTTGGTCTCCCTCTCTCTTCCCCTCTCCCCCCCCCTCTCTCCTTCTCACTTCCCCCTCTCCTTCCTTTCTTCTTCCCTCTCTCCTTCCCTCACTCCTCCTCTCCACAGTGGTGTGGTTTGGCTGCAGCCGACGGCGGTCATAGTTTCCATCCACTCCCTGTCTGCCGGATTCACTGCTCCGAGAGGTCTGTATCAGGCTCAGGACCATCCCGGTGACGTGTGTGTTGGTGTGTCTGCGTGCCTGCAGTCTATGTGTCCCGTGCTGCCAGGGAATATATACAGGTTTTGAGTGAGGAACAGAAGGATTAAAATTAAGAGACCACTGCAAATTGAACGCTTCTGTTCCTCACTCAAAACTTTCCTTTTCAACTTTTTTGGAAAGGCAAGAAAAAGGTGCAGTGGTCTCTTAATTTTTTCCGGAGCTGTATGTTGCCTCTGTGGCACCAGTTACAGTAAAACGAATGGACTGAAGGGAGATTGCATCATATCCTTGTTAGGTCAAAGCAGTTATTCTTTAGAAAAGGCCACAATAAGTAATTCCTAAAATACTCCACTCCCAAGCATTGCAATTTGTAATTCCTTGACAAGGAGGAGTTGTAGTGGAGGGCAGTAGACCACTCCCTTTAATACAGAGAGAATTCATTTCCCATAAGGCTGGTCCTTTCTGTTCTAAACAAAAATGGCTGCCACACTGATAGGGTCCCACAGATTATCAAAGTGGGAGGTCTTCAGGCAGGAAACAATGGTGAGGTCACTACCTCCAGTCCAGTTACAAAACCTATAACTGTTTGTGTTTTTTTATTTTTGGGGGTCCACCTCAGTCGTGACTGCCTGCATGGGGGAAGTATCTACTACAGGAATACACGCCTACCTATACCATGAGCACTGTGTTCTTGAATGAAACTCAAGCAAATTGGCATAATAAATTGAATGAAGTCTTTGTTTTAGAAAATTACTAACACTTGGACTATTTTGGCATCTTCCACCTGCAAAACCATGCCAGAGCCTTTGAGGTGAGAATAATGAATTTGAAAAAAATTAAAGAAAGTAAGATGGTAAGAAAGTTAAAAAATTAAGTAAAGAAAGTAAGACAGTAAAACAGTAAGAAGGTAATAAAGTAAAGAAAGGAAGTAGTAAAGAAATAAGTATTGAAAGAAATAATGAAGCCCCCTCTTTCAATGGTCAGTCTGTCTCTGCTAATGTGACAGTTCTGGATTTGGCACACAGATGATGGGTAAATTGATGCCCTACTCCAGTCTTCTTTTATTCAGTTCCACGTTGCCATACGCTAGCCGCCAGCGAACCAGAGAACACTGCCTATCCACCCTGTAATTTAACCCCTCCCATTCTCGGCTCAGCTTCTTCCTCTCTCATTTAGTAAAAACACTGCTTTTGGTTTTCCCTCACCCTCTCTCCCCGGCTCTCTCCCTCAACATCTCTCTGTCTCTCATTCCCTCTTTCTCTGCCTTTCTCTCCTTCCTTCTTTCCTTCCTTGCACTCCTCCATCCCTCTTGCTGTCACCCTTCTCTGCTCCCTCTTTTTCCCACCCTCATTGCACGTTCCACCTCTTTCTCTCTCTCTATCTCTCCCATGCTCCACTTCTCGTACATTAATTCCTACAAACATACACACACTCACACGCACACACACACATACAACACAGACCTCCTGGTGCCAGACACAAGTCCTTAGGCCCTGTCTGTGTTTGTGTTAGGGTTTGAGAGGAACGGCAGATCTGGGTGTGTGGCGCTGGCTGGCCGTGGCAGGTGTGCCACGCAGGTGGGCACCAACTTTGGGTTTCTGGAGGCGGTGCTGTTTACTCACCCCTGAGCCATGAGAATTAGGTTAAGACGCCAATAACAGCTCTGAGACCAGATGATTATCACTCTAGCACAGGATGAAGCGGGTTGATGGGTTTCTGAATGGAAGCTTACACTGTGGCTGACCACACGTCAGTTAGTTAGAGAAGCTCTCTCTTGGGTTTCTGTCTATGTGAAGCAGGTCAGGGTAAGGGTCAACTCAGGTTTTCAATTCAGAAGGTTAACTGAAAATATAAAGGCAGTTTGTTTTTTCAATTTGTGAAATTATATTGAAATTGACTTTCTAGCATGACTGAAACCAAATGGATTTGGCCCTAATACAGAGGGCTCCAGTGCACTACAGAGTACTTCATCAGATGACTCTGTGGGGCTGTCCCTGACTTTGGCTTCACATTATCCCTCTCCAAGCTTCTCCAGTATCTTCCCTGAACAACAATAACAAAGGCACAGAGACACAACGAAATGTTGAAAACCCTATGTTAAGGATAACGACAGACTACTGAGAGAGGAATTAGGGAAGTGAGGGTAGTGTTTACATGGTTGGTGTTTACATGGTTGGTGTTGACTTGGTTGATGTTGACTTGGTTGGTGTTGACATGTTGGGGTTGACATGGTTATTGTTGACATATTGGTGTTGACATGTTGGTGTTGACATGGGTGGTGTTGACATGTTGGGGTTGGCATGGTTATTGTTGACATGTTGGGGTTGACATGTTAGTGTTGACATGGGTGGTGTTGACACGAGTGGTGTTGACATGTTGGGGTTGACATGGTTAGTGTTGACATGTTGGGGCTGACATGTTGGTGAAGGCATGGTTGATGTTGAATTGGTTGGTGTTGACATGGTTGGTGTTTACATGGTTGGTGTTGACATGGTTGGCGTTGACATGTTGGCATTGACATGGTTGGTGTAGACATGTTGGCGTTGACATGGCTGGGGTTGACATGGTTAGTGTTGACATGTTGGCGTTGACATGGTTAGTGTTGACTTGGTTGGTGTTGACATGTTGGCATTGACATAGCTGCTGTTGACATGTTGGTGTTGACATGGGTGGTGTTGACATGGTTGGTGTTGACATGGTTGGCGTTGACATGGTTGGCGTTGACATGTTGGCGTTCACATGGTTGGTGTTGACATGTTGGCATTGACATGGTTAGTGTTGACATGTTGGCGTTGACATGGTTAGTGTTCACTTGGTTGGTGTTGACATGTTGGCATTGACATGGCTGATGTTGACAGTTGGTGTTGACATGGGTGGTGTTGACATGGTTGGTGTTGACATGGTTGGTGTTGACATAGTTGGTGTTGACATGGTTAGTGTTGACTATTGAGATGGTTAGTGTTGACATGTTGGTGTTGACATGTTGGTTCTGACATGGTTGGTGTTAACTTGGTTGGTGTTGACTTGGATGGTGTTAACATGGTTGGTCTTGACATTGTTGGTGTTGACTTGATTGGAGTTGACATGGTTGGTGTTAACATGGTTGGTGTGGAAAGGGCAATGTCATGAGCAAAGATGAAGCAGACCATCAGTCCAGCCAGCTGTCTACTGAATGGTCCATCATCAACTACGGGCTGCAATTAAAGAAAAGGATAAAGAACAGGATATATGCGTGTGTGCAAGGGTGAATTCTTCCTGGTTGAACTGAGAAAGCAGTGATATGCAGTGGAACAGCTCGGTCTTGATTTTCTACTCTCTGACACCTACCGTGGAGTTGTTGACAAGATGCATGGCCATAATGGAGAATTGGTAGGGGAGAAAACAAGAGTGACAAATAACAGTAGGAAAAATATAGCAAGACATGGACACTGCACAGGCTGCCTAGGACCTATTCAGGTCTTCCAGTACATTTTACTTCAGCTTTCAATACTGGAACACTTGATGGCGATTTAAAGAAAATCACATGACATCATCACCCCAAACAAGACATCCAGATGTCTTTGGGATGAAACGGCCAATGAGAGTGCAAAGGGTTCGTCTTACCTCTCGCCCCTGCCCCATTGTGTCTGTAAGATTGGGCAAGACTGTGGCAGGTATCTGTAATTGGAGCAGATGATTTCTAACTCTACGATAATGACAGACGTTTCCCAGTCTCCCAAATTGAAGCGGCTTGAAAGGGTGCGATTTCGCCCCAGTTCTCCCCCCAGCCTATAATTTGTCTGGTACGTGAGGGCCTATGAAAGCTACCATCTCTGTGCCTGGTGAGGATGAAAAACAGACAGAGAGAGCGAGAGAGAGAGAGAGGGGGTATCATCTCAACACCAACAAACTCTTCAGTCCTACCTCATCCCATTGGGGCAAAAGAACGGCGTCATCATTGTTGTCTTGATTCCACTAAGACGTCTGAACACACTGTAACCCGACGAGCACAGACAGAATTCCAGGAGGGACTCCAGTTCTAGGGCCGTGTGTTGTCCTAATCATAGACAATATACCGTGACTCTACATCTATAGTGCTATTACCCGTATCCTCCTCCGAACAGGCTCCTCTCTCCCCTGCTCCTCTAGCCTTTAAAGAAAGGGCCGAGACATGACCCATGGCGCGTGATACACGCATCAGCATCAGCCAGTCTCCATCTGAAGCGTCCCGTTCCCTTATATACGGTGCATCCCCCGTGGAAGCCTCAGCTTACATTAAATAACACAAACCAACAGAGTTGTGTCACCTAACAGGCCAGATTTTTAGGTACACCTTCAGCTATACAACGGAGAATGACACAGAGACACCTCCTGACACACACCCCACTCATCGGTCTCGCGGGCAATATCGGTGAACCTTGTGAAATCAAAAAGCCCGTCCAGCGGGAGCCCCCGCCCTGCCTGCCTGAAAGAATGGCTGCTGGCCGGCGAGTTTAAACCTGCACACATAACAGCCCAGGACTGAGTTCTCGGCAGCTGGCTGGAGCACTAGTACCAGCTCCGCCTCCCCCCCTTCATCTCTCCGTCTCACCATCCTCGCCTGCGACTGACTAGGACGGGATGGGATTCCAGTAGGAACGGCCAATGCGACGCTATGTGACGTGGTGAAAGATAACGGTCAGAGCCTGAGACGGGGACCTTTCGCAAAGAACCCAGTTGGCTAAATTGGCTGATATAGTCAAATCTAAAAATGTTTAGCTGATTTGCACAACGTTGCAGTAGCTGTGCATTGTGGGTTAGCGTCAAGCCCTGACAATAAAACGGCAGTGCCTGGAAACCCAATTGCAGCCAGCACACCTGCTGCGTAACAGAAGCCCTCGTATGAAGCAGGCGCCAAATGCCTGCACCTCTCCCGCCCCTAACCTCTTAACAGGACCTCGTGAAGTGTGTCTCACAGCTAGGCTTTGCTGCCTGCCTTGCCCTGGAGGTGCACACAGACAAATACACACACACACACACACACACACCTAAAGATTTACTGAGATACCTGCGGAAACACACACAAATGAACCGCGGGTCGAGTGAAACAGTGCCTACTTTTATTTACAGTAACTACTTTTAATTCACCTGACAAAAGAAACTGGTATCTTGCCACAAAATGTTGTGGAAGAGCCACTCGCTGGGCTTCTGTTCTCAACCTAAAGAAAGGCTTATGAGAAACAACAATTAATTTCACTTCCTAGGTGCCCGTCAACTTCAGAGGTAAACGCTGACTTCACTGAGGTAAACGCTAACTTCACTGAGGTAAACGTCGACTTCACTGAGGTACACATCAACTTCATTGAAGTTTACGTTGACTTCAGTGAGGTAAATGCACCAAGGCAGCATTCCCACAGCCACGCTAACCTTCCTTCCCTGCATGGCTGTATGGCTCAACCTCAATGACCAAAGATGACAAGTGGAGAACGGAAGAACCCGATCATCTATCAAAGCGAGGTCTGTACTATGGTGTATAGTAAAATGTATGAGCGGCATCACATGCAATACCTTGAAAGCCCCCCTCCCCCCGGTGCAATGAGGTGGCTGCACAGCGCCTGTTCTAAACTGACACCTCCTTACAGGGCAGCCTAAAAGAAGTACATGAGGATCAAACATTTGCTAACAAGGTGCAACCCTTGTTAGGGACTTTTGAGCTGCTGTGATTTTTGCTAATTGGGGGTGCTTTTCAATGAGGAATGCAATTCTATTCAGAAATAATATAAGGAAACACTATTTTTAGAGTCCCAAACGTGTTTCTGTAAATGCTCTATAGATTATCTACTGACAATCAGTAAGATTTTAACAATCTACTAACCCTAACCTTAAACTTCATCCAAACCAGAAACTTAACCCTTTCCCTAAACCCTATTCTAAATCTAACCCTAACCTAGAAAGCAGTTGCTTATAAACAGATAGTAATAATATCAAGAAACTTTGAACAAACTATCTACAGAACATCTACAGATGGCAAGTGGGACTCTCTAAATGAAGTGTAACTTAATATTATTTTTACCATCTAAAAACATAAAATATAAACATATAATATGAAATAAACGCATACTGTGTCAGTTGAAATGGTATTATATAGCATTGTAGCTCATGTATCCAAATCTCCAAACACTCTAATACGCCGGATATCACTTATTCATGACACGCTTGAGTGATGTGACGAAAAAAAAAGAATGAAAAGAATGAACTCTTACACATGATACCATCAGCGTCCTCTAATGACTTCTGAGTACACCTCTCCTACTATTATTATCTCAGCTTCTGAGATATGAGCCCATGTTCATCACCGGGAAATTACAGGCTGCCGTTATCGCACAGGCACTGAGGGTTTCACTTTTCAACACCAGACAGGTACCAGAAACCTCCATCCAGCCGCTCTTGTGGGACGTGAACCCCACTGTGCAGAAGCAAAGGGAGAAGAAAAAACCCTTAGGTAAAGTGAACCTTGTTAAACCGCACTCCGACAGACACAAAAACAATTTACTGGTGCCCCGGTTCCTGTCTTGCAGATGTTCATAAACTACATGTTGTGTGTTTAAATATATGATTATTAGCCCCTCTGTAACATTTTTTTTACCCCCTCCTCCCCACTGACATCCACTAGCTACCTTTGCAAACATATGGCTCCTACGAAACTTCAAACGGTCGGCTTCCGTTCATAAAAACAAGGGGCTTTAAAGAGGGGCACCTCTAGTTTGTGGGTGCTCAGGGGAAAAGCATCAGTGTATTCATTAAAGACTCTTATGGAGGTAATGAAAAAGCAGCAGTCACCTTTTTCTTGGCTTGCCACGCTGTCTGGCGTTGTGCTGCAAGGCTTTGGTCTGCCTGGTGAAAAATGGAAGAAAATAAAAATCATATAACAATTTCAGTTGCCCTAATTGTGCCTCAATCTGCTCTGACGTGCAAGGTAGACAGGCCGAACATCAGCCTACTGTATGTAGGAGTGATGCAATAGCATGTAGGAGTTCACTCCCAGTAAGTAGTGAAGCCTTGTGCATAAAAACTAGCCCGAGTTATGATAATATTCTCTGATATTATTGCTTATTTCATTTATGCTGGCCTTTCTACTTAGTCAAGTCTTTCATCATTTAGTAAGTACTCATCAGGAGACGCTTTATATTGCACTTGATCATCTTTATACTGTTAGCTCTCATAAATAATATGAGAAGGGCTTTACATTAGAACTGACCAAGATTCAGACCAAACCAAAGTTGACCTTACTGAGGTATTGTTAAATTAAGGTTAGGATTGGGGTAAGGGTTAGGTTTAGTTTTAGAATAAGGATTAGGTCTAGGGCTACAGAACAGGGAACATGGATTTCTAGGTTAGGGTTAGGTTTCAGTTCCCAACAAGCAAACTGTAAAAGAAGGAAAGTCGGGCGAAGTGAGGATATCTGCCCGGTCCTTATTTTGACATGAAGCCTTATCAGTCTCTGCATTAAATTTAGGGTTAGAATTAGGCTTACAGTTATGTTTAGGTATTAAATTGCCAGTCCTAAATTGTTGGTCCTCACTTTAGTAAAACCAACATGAATGAATGTGTGTGTGTCTGTCTGTGTGTGGCAGCAGGCAAACTGAATCAACGAAACAGCAATATGATTCATATCCAACCCTGCTCCACTGCTCTGCCGGTAGATATCCTAAATGGAATCATCTGTCCGTCTTTAAAAATGTGAATCAACATCTCATTTGTCTTGTGTTACTGTTTTCTTTCCACAACAAGAAACCGTATTTTTCCCTGGTTCAGGCCAATGTCACTTCTTTGTGTGCTTCTTTGGCACTCAACTGCCTCAACTTTCAGAAGTTTTCCACCGTGTGTCCAACAACTCAATAATCTGACATCTGCTATCCCTACCAATGGCTATTGTCTTGTGTCCATTGCAGAAGAAACATTTACAGCTACAGTTCACTCTCTCCCTCTCTCTCTCCCTCTCTCTCTCCCTCTCTCTATCTGAGAGTCCGGGCCAACCCGACACATTGGTCCAGTGGGACTCCACCCTTCTTAACCACCAGTCTGAACTGTATGAGACACAAACCACAAAACAGTAGATTACAAAGAGTCCTGTCAGGCGAAGCGGCCCAGGAAATCACTGTTTCCATTTCAGACACTGGTTGTTCTCCAGCCTCTACAAGGCACCAGCAGTGCCCTCGGGATGGCTGGGTCACTTACATATCGCGGTGGGTCACTTACTCATGGGGACTGGGTCACTTACACATGGGGACTGGGTCACTTACACATGGGAGGTGGGTCACTTACCCTTGGGGACTGGGTCACTTACACATGGGGACTGGGTCACTTACACATGGGAGGTGGGTCACTTACCCTTGGGGACTGGGTCACTTACACATGGGGACTGGGTCACTTACACATGGGAGGTGGGTCAC
>JACXGI010004725.1:0-34579 GCA_016801175.1 Esox masquinongy | reverse complement strand
GGATCACTTACACATGGGGGCTTGGTCACATACACATGGGGGTGGGTCACTTACACATGGGGACTGGGTCACATACACATAGGGCTGGGTCACATACACATGGGGCTGGATCACTTACACATGGTCACTTAAGACACTGTCATGCGGCAGTAATACATCAAAATTACATTAATGTCATCATTTTGCATGTTGGACCATTTTGAGCAATTTTGGCCAAAATTGAAGTTATTTGACTAATTGTAAATTTGTCTACTGTGGCCTTCCTGCCATATTATGTAACGTCACAATTGGACCGGCAGATAAAGAGTTCATTATGGCAAATAATAACACCGGGAAATGTAATAAAATGGTTTTAATTAACATACCCCTGCAGTGTAATAATTAATAAATGTGCAATTTATTGAAGTGTTTAATGTTTACAAAGAGTAAAGCCAACAACCAAAAAGAAAATACTTTTCTACACTATCTCCTGCTTCCTCTCCAACATCAGTTCCTCCCCAATCCAGCATCTGTGCTCCCATTCCAGGAACGCTGCCAGTCTGACAGTTGGCTGGTGTGCTGGCCGGGCGCTTCTCAACATCGGGAAGTTTCTCTGCTCTGTCTGGCTTCAACCAGCACTTTAATCAACACTCACGTAAATCCTATTTACTACTCAGCTAAAATATCCAGCTTTATGCATGACTATAATATATGCTGTAAGTCTGAAGTATTTATTCCTTAATTCCTGTTTTCGTCTCATTCGTTGCTAATTATAGAACACAGTTTTGCTGCAGGGCAGATGAAAGCAATAGTATGCTGGAATATTCAACTAGAAATAACAGCATAGCACCGATTATATAGTATGTAGGTACCGCATGAGTCCTTGTAGGTGGAATTGGGTTGCATTCATCCCTACCAGGGCTGAAATTCTGATTACATCATTACTAGCTGATGGTATGTGATAAAAGGGTATGGTGGGGTTGATGAGGGATAGCTTGATAGGTCTATGTCTTACTTAAATTGATTAGTTGAAGCTTCCTGCAAAGATTTACATTTTATTTTGATTGTATACTTTATTTAGTCCCTAGCTGCCAAAATATTTTTCTGGAGCCTCAGACAATGTTACTTACACAAGTTTAGTAATAGACAGTAATCATTTTCTCACTTCAGATAAAGTGAACATTCCACTTGCACCTCTCTATGTTATGTACTTTGAGAAGGGTATTGATGGAATATATCATGTGGATGTTTTTTAGTTGAGGAAGTCACCAGTTGTTGCTTCATTGAGTACTATTTCCCAGGATCGAAAATGCGCGCTAAGCTAGCCTAATTTATACTCAACAATCAACATAAGCTTGCTATCTTTGCAAATGTAAAAAAATATGAAATGTGAAAATATATTAAATGACCACAATGATGAATACTTCCGCGAAATGCTTTATTATTGAGTTTTAACACTTTTATTAAAGCAATGACATGAGTATCTAACATTATAATGTTAACATTAGTTCCTACTTAGATCCATCTGCTGCTTCAATCAACAGCCACAGCTACAACATAGCAAGAGCAGAGAAACATACTGGCCTTATCTACAAATGATTTATGATAACGTTCCTTCCAACTGTTGAGGAGCAGCAAGTCTACAACAATTTGAAGGTGGCTAATAAAGCTGGTCAGATAGAAGAGCTAGCCAGTCTAAACTGTTGTTTTCCCTTTCATACAAGAACGGCGGGATAGTTGCAGTGTTTTATCTGAAAATAATTCGGCGAGGAACTTGGTACGTATTTATGGTCAGCTTTTAAATGTATGTTTGCCCCAATGTTTGTGGCTTGTGCAATTCATACAGAGATTGCGGAAGAGACTGCAGGATTGTTACTGTCAATTCAGTGCCGTAACCCAGGTTTGAGGAGCTGCCTTTAACACATGCTGAAATAATGTATACATTTTTACAATTAATACGCAAATAATTTTGACACTGTTTGATGAGCAAGTCTTCGTGCCGTTTTACATCAAGCTACGGTGTCTGGTTCAGAATGGTCCTGAATTTATCGATTTTGTCGATATGTTATTGTTCTGGAGTTGTGTCAGTGCAAGCAACAACTACGCTAACATTAACAGCCGTTGGCTAACACTCATTGACTTAGTGGCAAACAAAGCGCTGCATTGGCTTGATACCTACATCACATAGATTGCACTTCTTCGTGCTAGCTAAATATTTAGCCTATTCATTTGGGGCTCCTGTGGCTCAGTTGATAAACTAACTTACCTAACAAGGCATCATTTACAAGCACTGAGTGAAAGGCCAAAATGGCTTAAGAGCGGCCCACTTTATCACCGCAACATGAAGCTTTTAAACCAGACTGAACGATTTTTTGAACAAGCAGCATCCACTTTTCATTCCAATGATAATTAAGGTTTTTCTTTGCCATTGGGTCTATCTGACATTCTTCTCCTCCTCTCCAGGTTTACGGAGATTCCTCCTCATTATCTGTTGGAACAGCTGCAGTAAAACGCCAACCTGTAAGAAGCTTGTCTTTTCAGAGGCATCCACTCCCATCTGTTTGCTCAAGACTGACACCTGCCCATCAGCCAGACTCTCTCCCTCTCCTTTTTTAGTTCTCTGTTAACAAGCAGAGGCACTAGCTGTTTATTAGATGAATTTACAACACTGCAACATGAAACAAAATGGAATAATGCAAATGAATCTTTCTGTACTTAAAGTGTCAAGGCTCCGCGATTCCCATAGCAAATAATTTTACAGCAAAAAATGGCTATATCAGGAATTCAGTCATTTCTTCCTTTCTGTGTAGACTATTTAATGTTTCAAGAACATACCCTTCTTGAACATACAAACATTTGTGGTTTGTGAAATTATTGTAATGTTTTGGATGAATTGCATCTCAACTCAAAGACAGGCATTATTAGGAAATTAAATTCCTTAAATGCCGCTTATGAGGTGTTTTGGTTGGGAAGAGAAGATCACAGATTTATAAAGCCTGCCTGGGACATTAGCAAATGTTATGAAGTAGTTCTGAAAGTAGTGCTCAAGAACCAACCCAGGACCCAAAACTCTGTTCTACATCACATAAGTATGCGTACCTCATCACATGTTTACCTCATCACATTAGTATGTGTACATACTGGTATGTAATAGTATGTACACATACTAATGTGATGAGGTAAGTATGCATGTGTATTACATCACATGTATGTGTACTACGTCATTGCTCTGTTTCATTCTTATGTGCAACTGAGTCATTAGGAACACAGAATAATCAATGAATAATGTGCTTCTTCCTTTTATTATGCAACTTGTCAATGTATATCTTGCAACATTTCACTCAAATGGCAACAGGCTGATATTTACTGAATGGAAGTCTAATTGCAAGTGGTCCAGGCTCATAGTACTGTAAACTGTGCCACATGGATTTCAGAAAACATTTGCTTTCAAACTATATATTTTGTGAAAACCTGAGTAAAACAGAATTTCTGCTCTTAGATAATGCATGAACTAAATATCGACATACTGTACCTAGCCCAAAGCGGTTAAAATAAATGAAGCTGAGGAAGTTCCTCTAAACCCCACCAATGGCATATCCCAGCCATCAAAGGTCAATAATGTATTAATCTTCATCCCTCCCTGACCATTTTTCTGAGAAGACTGGATAGGTGAAATAAATTAGGTGGCAGGCAACACTGGGCTTTCATTTGACACTACAGCGTCACATATCAATTTATCCTTGGGCGCATACGGCAATGTTACCCATCATTTGACTGCCAAAAGGTCATTTATTTCCAGAGTAAACACATCGGTCAGAGTAAATACTAGAATTCCATTTTTTTTTTCTCTTTCTCTGCCCACCCACAGCATGCTATGATACTCCGAGCTATGCCAAAGACAGTGCCTTGAGTTAAAGGCCTGAAGTTTGAAGTGACATTTGTTCTAGTATGCATGTCACAGCTCCTTGGCAAGATTATTATTTTCCTTGGCAGTGACCGTTCAGATGTTAGCTCACATTTTCTGTTTAAGACATTGGTCACTAACAGTTTGATATAAACACAACGTACAGTGGGTTATAAAAAGCTTAAAGTTCCAGAATTCCAGCAGGGGGACAATAGAAAACACTGGCTTTTTCAGTTTCACTTCAATGCAAGTTCAAGATTACATTTCAAAGGTTACTCTTTTTGCAAAGTTTAGGTGAAGATTACATATTTAAACAAACATAAGTAATGCATTTGTATCTTCACAGCAAGCACAGCCTAACCTCAATGTGTCAGACATTACTGGTACACAACCCTGTCATCTTCGCAAGAAGAAACACTGGTAGTAGCATAGCCAAGGCTATAGAGCCTACATGCCAATGAATAGAAAACCATAGGTCTCCCAAGCCTCACCACATCTTGGGTTTAATACCCGAGTGTATCCCAGGTGGTCTTGACAGGAAGGCTTCAATGGGTGGTACGTTGGGCTTTGCGTTGCCCCAGGCCAAGGGACCTGGAGACCATGGAGTATTTCATCACGCTCCAGTGCCTCCCTCTGGCTGGCTGGGCGCCTGCAAGGGGTTCGTGGGCAAGTGAACAGCGTGGAAAGAAGCACAACTGCTTGACAAGTATACCTCTGAGGACGCATGTCCACATCTTCTACTCTACTGCGGTCATTTGGTGTTGCTGTAATAACACTACATATGCTGTAGTAACACTACTGATGCTGTAATAACACCACTGATGGGACATCTGGAAATTGGTAGAGAAAGAGAGGACATTTGGAAAGAAAAAATAATACGCAAAACAGTAATCAATGTGTCATTGCAGTTCAACTCTTTTTGTTTAATATACAAGATATAGGAGTCTACATCCAATTACTCCATTATTTAAGGTGTTACTCCACAAGTAACCCTGAAATTCCCAAAATAAACCAGGTCTTTAATGTACAACATAAACCAAGACTTAAATGGAAAAAATATGGGACAATTAAGGCACATAAAAAAATCACAACACCAAAATAATTCTCATTCATCATTGCAAACATATGCTGTATCCAATATGAGACAGATCTGAGAGAAACTTAAAACTGCTTTGGTGTCACCTAAGGTCATTAAGGCCATTTGTGTACTTCACATTCATGTTGGCCACCTCGCAAATGTATCTTCTGTAGGCTTCCATTGGACTGCACTACAATCAATCCGAAATGATGTCCAAATGGATGTGGCGCATCGACACACAGCATGCCTCGAAGCCTAGTGTAGTGTATATTCACAGAACCGCCCTCATTATGAGAAACACATGTGAAGTGCACATTTTTACAGTGCGACAATAGGCTACACTTGCAATTCGGTCGGATTCAGAACTCGAAATGATGAGGTGGCGCTTTCTATCTGAAAGAAAGCACTCCATCGTCATCAATGTAAAAAAAATCAGTAAAAAAACGCCAGTCTTATCTTGAATAATGTGAAGGCACGTGAGAGGTTCTGGAGCAAAGGGAACACACAGCAGGTTTGGGATTGCTATAGTCCATAGCTGCAACGTGTCTGTGGTGCAGAGAAACTACTGTACGAATGCCAACATATCTTTTTCATCAGGGGCGTCTTTTCCGTGCGCAAAAATGACAGCACCTGCATGATGGACATTCCTGGACAGTGACTTTAACGACCTACAATTAGACGTTATTCACTAATATCTAAATGTCCTTATAAAGTATATGAGGACGCTGTGTGTAAGTGGAAGTTGTATGATATCTTTAGTTTTTTATTCGTTGTAGCCGGACAAAAGACAAACGTCTTAAATACACACATTTTCGTTTGGCAGTGATATATTGCATTGTAGAAACTCTGACGTTCTATATCTGTTTCTATCAGTAGAACTTTTAGCGTTTTGTTTATGTCTGTGCAGAGGTCCTGCCGCCTACATACGGCCAGTAGAAGTAGACTAATGACTGGTTTCCATCCAGAGATAGAATCAGGTATATATTCTTCAAATATGTTATGAACCAGAGTAAATTGATGGTATTCTACTCAGACGACCTGCATATAGAGTTGATGCCAAGGGGAAAGGAGTGTTGGCAGTGCACAGGCATTCTATTTTCCGACCACTCGGTCCACGTACCTTCAGAAGTAGAGCTCATATCCCTTGGACTGACGACCAAATATTAAATGTGAACAAATAATTTGCCAAAATAATACTATAGCCTAAACCGTGAGCTTCGCCTCTGCCACATATAACAACAACGCACACAGTCCTTTCCAAAACCTCTTCAAACACTCTTCTCATAAACAGTAAGGCCCAGCCACCCTTCGGCAAATTAGCATCCTCATCGACAGGTTTGGCACACACAATAGGCTATCAGCATTTGGATTTGATCCTTCAAAAACTTCAAACCAAAAAAACTATCCTATGAATACATTTCGATATGGCCTCACATCTGGTTTCAATCGCTGAGCCATTTCATCTTAATCACACGTGTAGGCAAGCGTTATAGGACATTCCTGCTGAAAATACCTTTTTGGCCAAAACACAGGTAGCCTAAGCTTCGAACAATCAATCCCGACAGGAGAATAAATTTCAACAAAACCATAACTTCTCGTGGAACAGTGCAAAACCAATTTAGTGCCCATGATGTGACCAAACAAAGGCGTAAAAGTCTGCGACAACTAAAAGGCATGTAATATTGACTACAAAATAACAAATGTCCATAGTCGCTGCTCACAACCCGTTTTCTAATTACTTAAAACCCTGAATAATGTACCGAGACTGAGCTATCCGGGCCCTCCTCGCCAATACTTTTAGAGATGTCATGGCCTGTCCTCCGTCTAAGCCAGGATAGGCAATGGTTTTTGAGTAAACCTCCAGCTTTTCTAAGATCAAGTTTCCTGAGAGTTTAAGGTAAAAAAAGTGTCTAAAAGACAGCCCCTTTAGCAGTAATGGAAGGAGGGACTTTTTCATGAACGTGAGCATGCTGCATTGAGCTTTCTGGTATGGCCAGCACCTCCCCAAAAGTTTGGAATATAAAAGCCAGGGCAAAAAGTTTATGTAGGCAGTAGGGAGTTTTCTGCGGGGTCTGGATTGGAAATACAGAAGACCGGACCCTACTTGTATGATTGGAGTCTAAAGGAAAAAACAACTTCCCCCTCGCCTCAAAGAGTCTACATGTCTAATATTTAGACATGTTCAGCTTTGTGGATATTCGGTTAGCGCTGTTGCTCAGCGCAACAGTGCTTTTGGCAAGAGGACAAGGCGAGGACGATCGTAAGTGTCACATTTTAGTTTATCCTTTGCCTCTGGTACCTTTTGTATGATCAAAATTGACATGGAAACAGTGTTGTAGAAGGAGAAAATGTGGTTTTCATGTAGGAAATATGTCTGGTGGTGACTCATATGCATATTGCAATTCTTGGTAAATGCTTATTGATTTTTGAGTGGTTACCTGATTTTTGTGGGATTCTTAAGGACCTATCTTGCACCTTGAGCAAAGTGTATGCGCATCGGTGCTTGTGGGCCTTCTCAAGCTCGCTTGGCGCTTGCCTTCGGGACGAGTTGGGACAGGTTCCAAGCAAGTTTATCCTCTGCACTCGCTCTTTTTTTGCCCTGGAGGTACATTTTTTACATCAGACAAATTGAATGCGTTTAAGGGATAGAGAGGACGTCTACGTGGATTGAGAAGGCCTATATGTCTCAACTGTCTGGAAAAAGAGGATAAATGTGTCGAGTTGATTAAGGAACAATCATTCGTAGCCTGAGGCTGAATGTCAGCCAACGGGAAAACAACAGCCATTCCTGAACGATGGAAATCGTTAACCTCGAGTTTTCTAAATTACGCGTTCTACCATAAATCAAGTAGCCTTATCAATCAGAAGTATTTTTTTTAAATAGAAAATAGACATTTACTCTTTTGTGGAAAGTGCAGATATTCACTAAGCATTGAAGGAGGACAAAGCATCATCATGTGCAAATTCCCATGAGTCGATTCAAGCTCAATTATTTGCACTCCTGTATAGGTATTGCAAAACGTTTTTTGATTCTAACAGAAAAACTCAGAAAATGAGCCCACAATAGAGGCACACTATAGAGAATAACACAATATATCCAAAGGATTTTGTTGTAAAAATTCAAATTGTCTAGACATCTCTTTTTTCTAAACAGCCTCTTGGAGTATAGGGTCAGATTGCATCTGGCGCGGACAGCTGTGCGATTCGCATTACGGCCCTCCAGCGCCGCGATGCGGTTCTGATACGCATTACAGAAATCACATATACTTAAATGATCCCATTTCTTCCCCTCCCCTTTCACTTTTTTATGATAATGAAAAACATATGCAAGCGTTGAATACTTTCCACTGAGGGAAAACCTTTGGTGCTTGCCAAGCCGACAGTTTTCAATTAATTTCAGCATGATTTGAAGGTCAGCACAGACGAATCGGACATTCTCCATTGACCAAATCAGCGGTTTCAGCCGGACCATTGAGAACATTTTAGTTTGTTTCGCTAGTCTCTAAAACCAGACAGAAGCAAGAGCTGTAGCATCGGTGCATTGCGGTAGGCAACCTGTCGGTTTAGAGAGTAGGCTACCGTTTCACCCTAACAAGGCCCACTGCAGGGCAACGTGATTGGTTTTATAAGAACACAGGTAAATAATCACCCAGACAACAAAAGTTATGCACTGGCCTCATGGGCCTAGTTCAAGCGCGACTAGGTCCACATTGTAAATGCAATGTGTGATTGTAAAACACACAAGCAATCTACAAGGACCTATTTTCAAAAGTAACAGCATTTGGCAATTGGTTTTACGTTAGTCGTTTTTCAGGACATCGGTTCTGTTTGTATTTCAAATACGATATATATAATTTCAAATTCCAAGTGCCATACATTAAATCAAATGGTTTTAACAACTTCCCCATCCGTATCTTGCATAGGCACCGCCGGCAGCTGTACTTTGGATGGTCAATTCTACAACGACAGAGACGTCTGGAAACCCGAGCCATGCCAGATCTGCGTGTGCGATAGCGGCACCGTTATGTGCGATGAAGTTATCTGCGAGGATACATCCGACTGCCCCAATCCAGTGATTCCCCACGACGAATGCTGCCCCATCTGCCCCGACGACGGTACGACGATTTTCTCCAGACGCAGCGCGCATGCCCCCTGTGGAGTAGACGTTACTTTTTTTCGAACCAACAGGGACTGTTTCTCATGTACTTGGGTTCAAATGGGATGCCCAACATTTACGGATGACCGACCAGGAATACACTTGGATATAACTTTATTTCAGTTATAATTCCTCTCGTGACTCAAGCCCCCACACTCATTTCTCCGAAAAGCAATGGGATATTGAATCCATATTCTGCGCATGCCCGGTCTACATTTGACCTTCCGCTTAACTTTGACCTAGTCTGAAACTACATACAATTTAATTAGACCTAGTTTAGACATGATGGGGCCCTATAAGTTCTAAATGGATGAACACAGGAGTATTTGAATTCACAATATAAACATTTAATTTGTTAACTAGTATTTTAGACTATTTCAGATTTTAATCAACTTTCTTTTCATGTGTTGCTATCATAGGCTTCCAGGAGCAGCAGAAGGTTGAGGTAAATATGATATAACAATTATATTACTGTATGTTTTTCTGTTAGATTGTTATTACCCATTGGATTAGGCTTTTATGATTTGATTATTAAAGTCATATTATTGTCAACGTTTTTAAATGTACACATTTTTAATTGTAGATTAATTTCAAACATCACTGCAACAAAACTATTTTATTTTACACAGCAAAACCAGTAGGCCATAAGAACCACAATCTAAGCACAACAACACACTAATGCTAACATCTTTACCTCAAACAGGGACCTCCAGGTGACCGTGGGGCCAAGGGAGACCAAGTACGTTTTACTTCCTGTTTCATATCATACTTTGCATTCTCCATATAGGGACCAAATCCTAAGAAACATGAGATACAGGTAACAAGTACACACTTGCATTAACACTCCCTGGACTTGAGTGTGTGGATGACCAAAGTGATGCACCTGTATCCTGTCACAGTTAGAGGTTGGCCCCCATGTCTTGGTGTATTTTTGTACTTTGCCTTCCTCTCTTGTCATTTTCAGTAGACAGGCCTTGTACCTTGCACATGTCACTCATAAGGATGCTTCTAATAGCTTGTCAGACTCACAGCAGGAGTTTGGTCTCAGTTAGCCAAACGTAGCAGACATGAAATAAACGCCTGAGCCAATTTTCCACATCCGGTTTTCAGCTGAAAAGGAGGCTGGTTTTGAAGATACTGTGTCCTTGAGAACTGGAAACATACTGCCTCGACTAACATAGCTGAGGGAGGGCCTCTTTTGGAGTAGGACAATACTCTTTAATATAATTGTAGTATAATTAGTAGCTTCTACTCCATCATTATGGCTGAGAGTCTGAGGTCAAATTAAGGTTTATTGGTTGTGTAGACCATTTAGCAGATGTTGTAGTAGGTGTAGTGAAATACTTGTGTTCCATGTACATCCAGGGGTCAACTGAACAATCTTTGCAGTTCACTAGTTGAGTTAAATGGCAAAATTAAAATTTAATTTAATATTTTTCTATTGGTATTTACGTTTTATTTTGTCCAACACTGTCTGGACATCAATTTGGTAAATAGCTTTTAAATACACTAAATATTTCCAGCATTTGTATTTCATTTGTGTAGGTATAAAAATAGAACATATTTCTTAACGATAAACATTTTACCGCCAGTTCAAATTAATTTACACACTGGCACCTAATCCCGATATCGGGAGAGGTGCCTGGTACTAACCACATTTTTGAGTGGGTACAGTGTAGTACAGTGTAGTACAGTGTAAATACAACACTCAAAACCTCTTCGGAATTGTCTTTTACCCTGTATGTCACCTAAGAAACTTCAACCAGTTGGTCAGATGGACAGGCTAGAGAAAACATATGCAAATTGGAAGAAGAGTTAAATATACACACAAACGGAAAGATGGGTAGATGTATAAGTGGACGGATGGACCAATGAACAGCTTATCCCTGACCCGTATTATACGTGCCTCAATATGTGCCTATGCGCCTTGATTTCACCAACCGCCCTGCGTTTACGGTATTTCAGCTTCCCCACGTCACTTCCCACTGACCTTTCGCGCCCGTAGACCCTGAGACCCATTAGTGTGTGTCCTAACTACTGCTGTGTCACGGAGAATGTTCATCACTGACCGGCCGTTCTCTGTCCTCTCGCCTGCAGGGACCCCCCGGCCTTCCCGGAAACGATGGTATCCCCGGCCAGCCTGGTCTTCCCGGACCTCCAGGCCCCCCTGGACCCCCTGGCCTCGGCGGAGTAAGTATTTCAGGCCGCGACGGAACGTCAGCGGCACTTACTTGCAGCGGGTAGGACCCAGGCTGGAACGGTGAAAGGTTACGAGTTAGGCCAAGGAAACTGAGTGTGAATCAGAAAGATGGGTGCCTTATTTTAGGCATGACTAACTGTAATTAAGTGGCCCACTCTGATTGCAGACAACAAATGAGAAAAAATGTATTTAATAGGATGTTTATGAACACGTTGCGATGCTCATGCACATCTCAACCTAACTCACCTGCATATAGCAGAGGAAAACAAAACCAATAAGATCCCCAAATCATAAGGATGCATCCCTATGAAGAGCGGAGCTGCAACGCTAAGCTATCCCGCTCAGTGTAGAGCAGTCTGTGTTTCAGCACCAGCAAAGGCGGACAGCTCCTAGCCAATGCCTTAACTCCACAGTCAAGTCTCCTCGTGGAGTCAGTGAGGGTACACACACCATCACTGAAGGCTTTGGCTGTTTTAATGTTGTCATTTTGCGACTCCATAGTACCTAACCAGGTCGTCGGCCGAAGAAGTCAAAATCCCCGCTCAATTAACCACATTAAAATGGCTGAAGTGGCCTAGTTTGCCCACTAGATGCCTCCAGCCCTCATGGCCAGGGAAAGCCACAGATGTTGCCCTGTGGATATGTAGTGAACAGCAACAGATATCACCATCTCGGGCTGCCTTAGGCCCGTCCGTGTATGGAGAGATCAGCACTAACTGTATCACTGTCTCCCTCGTTTCTCCCCTACAGAACTTCTCCCCTCAGATGTCCGGTGGCTTCGATGAGAAGAGCAGCCCAGCCATGGCCGTTCCCGGCCCCATGGTATGAACACGCTTGCCAGTAAAACACAGCATGTAGGCTATCTCCGTGTGTTTCATACATTGGCTCAACAAACAGTACGTCAGGCATCAGGCAGATTCCCCTCTGCAGTGTCACATCGGTCACAGCAGAAACCACGTCATACGATGTTTTTTTAATGTCTTGTAAAATATGTGCATTTTTGTTTGTATTTTAGTAATTTAGCAGACACTTGCCCGGAGTGGCTGACCTGTCTACTTTAAATAACAGTAGACAGGTTATTTAAAGTAACCTGTCTACTGTAAAGAAACAGCTCAGCCTGTACATTACATAAAACAATACCTATATAATGTTAGTCTCTTCTTATTTTAAAATCCTCATTACCAATGTATTCATTTACTGTTTACATTGTTCCAGTACTTGTCTTTATATTGTTACTGTTGGCCATATCCTTTAGAAGGACATCAGTCTTGGCCCGGCCGTGGTGCCTTCTCAATGATGTATTCTAACCGTAAGATTGTTGTGATTGGTTGATTATTGACTCCACCTTTGTTTCTGTTTGATTGACAGGGCCCCATGGGTCCTCGTGGTCCCCCAGGACCTCCTGGCTCAAGCGTAAGTATCACTTCCTTTGTGTTCTGGCTTTGAGAAGCACGTGTCACGTAGGGGAAGAGAGATGGGGTCAAGGGTCATAAAGAGGTCAGTTTAGGTGAATTGCATGCTGGGAGTTTTTTGTGTATGCATAGCATATATATGTAAAATTCATTCAGGGGTTTAATAGGTTCCTGATCATTTATATTTTGTTTTTATTTCACTTTAAACATGATATTTTATTTAGCTCATTGTGGGCTGCATGGGCATTATTTAAGTACAGTATTTATTGTATATACCTTTTGTAGCCATTAAGACCGTGGGAATTTTCAGATTTTCCCATGACCTCAGAGCCACTTTTCAACAGCACTAGAACAATGTTTTGTTGGATCGATGGGCATTATAGATGACAACGTCTCTTTGTCTCCCTCTACAGGGACCACAGGGTTTCACTGGCCCCCCTGGTGAGCCTGGTGAGGCTGGTGCTTCTGTGAGTATCTTGTTCTGAGATCCACCAGAAAATAATATCACCACAATATCACCTCAATATCACCTCAATGTCACCTCAATATTATCACAATATCACCTCAATATCACCTCAATATTACCACAATATCACCACGATATTACCACGATATTACCACGATATTACCACGATATCACCTCAATATCACCTCAATATTACCATGATATTACCACAATATCACCTCAATATTACCACAATATTACCTCAATATCACTTCAGTATCACCTCAGTATCCAAATCCCTCAAAAACACACATTTTAGTGGAATGTAGACTCCACAATGCATTCTGCAGGGCAATGCAATCTGAAACAATATCTACACTTCCAAATAACCTGTAGAATACAAAATCACTACCTGATGCAAGGTTCTTATCCTGGATCCTTGGAACAGGTCAATTAAGGTCAAAGGTCACAATCGATTTCACTGTAACCACCCCCCACACAAATAAACACACACACACACACACACACACACACACACATATATATATAAATGGAATTTGGCATACCAACCTTCAAATTATGGTATTTTGATTCATTAAAAAAATTCTCACATCAAGATCATCAACTTACACACACACACTCCCACACTCTCTCACACACACACACACACACAAACACACATCTAACTAACGTGTGTGTGTTCTACAGGGTCCCATGGGTCCTCGTGGTCCTGCTGGTCCTCCTGGCAAGAACGGCGAGGATGTAAGTAACAGAAGACAACCATCACTAACATCTACCATTGACCCTCTATGTCCCAGGACATCTGCCATTGACCCTCTATGTCCCAGGACATCTGCCATTGACCCTCTATGTCCCAGGACATCTGCCATTGACCCTCTATGTCCCAGGACATCTGCCATTGACCCTCTATGTCCCAGGACATCTGCCATTGACCCTCTATGTCCCAGGACAAAGCCTGTGGGGATGAATTCAAATCTGTAATTTAACCCTCTCCTCTCCTCCCGTCCAGGGTGAGTCTGGCAAGCCTGGTCGCCCAGGTGAGCGTGGACCCTCCGGCCCACAGGTGAGTCTGAATCAGCATGGAAAATACAAAAGTGAAACTAATTATAATCATGTTGCTTCACTGAGTTTTTGGTAAATCAAAAGGGACATCACTGATAACAACTGCATCATCAACTGCAGAAATAACTCTCCCATTCTCCCTGTCTCTCTCTCCCATTCTCCCTGTCTCTCTCTCCCATTCTCCCTGTCTCTCTCTCCCATTCTCCCTCTGTCTCTCTCCCATTCTCCCTGTCTCTCTCTCCCATTCTCCCTCTGTCTCTCTCCCATTCTCCCCCTGTCTCTCTCTCCCATTCTCCCTCTGTCTCTCTCCCATTCTCCCTCTTTCTCCAGGGAGCTCGTGGATTCCCAGGAACCCCCGGCCTTCCCGGCATCAAGGGACACAGAGTAAGTCAACAGAAACCCAGACCTGAATGTAAACATGAAGGAGTGAGAAACTGTTCTTGGCCCATTGAACTGGGGACAACATCAGCCAGTACTTCCACAAAAGCAGTCTTAACCTGGTCCTCTCTCCCCACTCTCCCCCTTCTTTTCTCTCCCTCCCTCTCCTTCCTTTAGGGTTTCAGCGGTCTTGATGGAGCTAAGGGAGAGACTGGGCCTGCTGGGCCCAAGGTGAGACCCTCCCTCCCCCACAACCTCATGCCACGCCATCCCCCTTTCCCCGTCCTCCCCAATCGCACCGGCCTTCACTGACCTGTCTTTTTGGGCCTCTGTGTTTCTTTAGGGAGAAAGTGGCGCCTCCGGTGAGAACGGTACTCCTGGAGCAATGGTAAGTCCAATCCTTCATTTCGTCAGCTTCGAAAGATTACTTACTCCGGGGATTCTGCAAAACGGGGACAGTACGACTGTCGGCCAGGGTTGCTAAACTCCTCTTCCTCTCTCCCTCTGTTTTAGGGACCCCGTGGTCTGCCCGGTGAGAGAGGTCGCGCTGGTCCTACTGGAGCTGCTGTAAGTAACCCCCAAAACAAGCAAGTGATAATGTCACCATCACCGCACCCCCTTTATAGATAGAGATCCCACATCTCAGGAATAAAGCATATCTCAGTCCCATTCAGTCACTTTAAATTCCTACATTGTTGAACGTAGGCCTTGTAAAGCCTCGTAAACACGATATCACTTTAGTTTCAACTGCACAGTATTCCAGTAATTACGTTTTTGCAGTTCACATTGGAGTCCGACACTGACGGGTCGGCCATTTTGTTTGTTTACAATGAAATTCAAAGTTCAGCCATGTTGGTGTTGGACAGTAAAGATCGTTCCCTCTCTCTGTCCCGCAGGGTGCTCGTGGTAACGATGGTGCTGCCGGAGCTGCAGGCCCTCCCGTAAGTACTGTGGCATCATCAACACAAACACATTCAGGCAGAGGCCAACTTACTCCAAGTCTCTCCTGTCTACTGTCACCTCATCCTGAACCCGCCGTCTCTCTGGGTCCTGTGTTCTAGGGTCCCACTGGCCCCGCCGGTCCCCCCGGTTTCCCAGGCGGTCCCGGAGCCAAGGTGAGCTGTCGCCTGTCCCCGTTTACACACCTATTCTCCTCTAGCTCCTCCTGAAGGAGACGCCATCCGAACAGGTAGAGGTGATAAAAACATACAGTATAGCTACGCCTGGAGCCGAAGAAATCAACAGCAGTAAAATAGTTCTTGACAACGGTGCACCATGTTTAGGTAATGTTTAGGTAAATACCTAAACATGCACCATGTTTAAGTAATTTCAGAGAGTCAATTGGCCACACTGGTTGAAGCTTCCCCTTTGGTGTTGTTGCCAGGTCATGTGCCTTTACCATGACCTTTTCATAGGGGTCATATAGGGTCATGGGGCACTTTGGGTTCATATAGGGTCTTGCAAGGCAACTCATAATACAGCTTTAGTTCAGCATTACTTAATGGCAGTATATAATGGCTTAATGGTGTAGTTGGAGCGCTACTAGACTATAGTACCTTGGTATGGTGGCATTCATGGAAGGACATGGAAGGGGTATGGTAGTGAAGTACTAGTACAGTACTACTGTAGAGTTTGTACATGGATGGGCTAGGACTTAGCATAGGATATGACAATAGTACTTGTAGTCTCCTGCTCTTCCTGTTGTGTCCCTGACCATGCCTGTCTTCACCCCGACAGGGAGAGGTTGGTGCCCAGGGAGCTCGTGGTGCTGAGGGACCCCAGGGAGCACGTGGAGAGGCTGGCAACCCCGGACCCGCTGGCCCTGCCGGCCCTGCTGTAAGTCTCACCTGGGGGGAACCCATACTCAAATGGACCACTGGACCTTTCGGGTGATCGATGTTGACCTAGCTCTTCTCGTGAGAGATGTTCCCTCATCTAACCCTCTGGTCTGCCTCTCTCCTGCAGGGAAACAACGGTGCTGATGGAAATCCCGGAGCCAAGGGTGCCCCTGTGAGTACACACCAGCCCCCGTGATGGGCCGTTTGAGCGGACGTCGCTCGATCGGGACAATTGTTGACGGTTGAGCCGACGGAAATGACAGATCCGTTGTGTGTGTGTGTGTGTCTTTCGGTGATGTCACACCCGGGGAGTAGAACGCTGATCGCTGTATCTCTGCCGCCTCCTCTAGGGTGCTGCTGGTATTGCTGGTGCTCCTGGCTTCCCCGGACCCCGTGGCCCCCCAGGACCCCAGGGTGCTGGAGGTGTTCCCGGCCCCAAGGGCAACACTGTACGTGTCCGGCTCTCCTAGACTTCAATCATCAACTGTTGCTAGATAGAAAAGAAATACGACACAGTGAAACTCCTCCGACGTTGCCGCAGTGGGTTGGTCAGGATGAGCAGGCCGTCGGCCTTCTAATAATGCAGTTACATGTCTTCAACACAGGGTGAGGCTGGTGCTACTGGTGCTAAAGGAGAGGCTGGTGCTAAGGGAGAGGCTGTAAGTAAACCTTGCGACTATATCTTTGCGCACGCACACGCGCACGCAGACACACACCCTGTCAGGGGGGCGCAAGCCGTAATGCCAATGCCTTGCCACCCTCCACCCCTCTGACCTCCATCTTCTTACCCCACTAACCAGGGCCCCGCTGGAGTCCAGGGACCCCCCGGCCCCGCTGGGGAGGAAGGCAAGAGAGGAGCCCGTGGTGAGCCCGGAAGCGCCGGCGCACGTGGACCCCCCGGCGAGCGCGTGAGTACCCCGAATAGTCGCACACTGTTCCCCCCTCTGTCCTAATGTCCCGCTTTCCTTAACATTGGGCACTCCTACCTCCCCTTCACTGCTGTGCTTCACCTCACTCTAAAGAGAGTGAGAGAGATAGAGTGAAAGATGGAGAGAGCAGGAATAAGGAGAAAATAAACGATAAATAAGGAGCTAGGATGGCTATAATCTTAAAGCAAATCCCTCAGTTTCACTGTCCTATCTCATATATCCCATTTTGACCTTCTGCCTCCCCAGTGGGAGAGCGTTATACCAGGATGTGGACATCTGTAGATTTTTACGTTACTTAGCGATGTCCTGGCATTACAGCGCGTAACGGCACACACACAAAAAAACATCTTTAATAATCCAACTCGTCCTGGAATCCCATTTTCCTGAAAATAAACTAATTCGGAACAACTACGTGACTAATATTAAATCTGGGTCCCTGTCAGAAGGTTGTAACACCCTCATTTGTCCACCAGAGGGCAGTGAGCAACAAGCAGCAACGTGATATGACTGAATGGTTTGTGTTGTGGTTCTGACTGAGTGACAAGCCGCGCTGCAGTGTTGACCTTTGTTGTGTTTATCGACCCCTACAGGGTGCCCCTGGTGGCCGTGGTTTCCCTGGTGCTGATGGAGCTGCTGGCCCCAAGGTGAGTTCCCTCGCACATACACACACCTCTAACAAGCACACACACCCTTTGAACATTCACACCCGAGACATACACACATGCACACACATACACACACACAACTGGAACACACCAACACCTGGAAAACACATACATCCGAATCCCCTCAAGACACACGCACACACACACGCACACACACATGCGCACACGCACAGCACACACCTGGATCCTACACCTTTTCACGTTTCAGTACAGCATAATCAACCTCCTGATCTGGCTAGGAGCTACAGTCGCTAACTATGCAGAGACTCACCAGGCCCTTCTGTCCCTGTCCCTCTACCATAGGGTGCCCCTGGTGAGCGCGGTGGTGTCGGCGTAGCTGGAGCCAAGGGTAACGCTGGTGAGCCTGGTCGCAACGGCGAGCCCGGTATGCCTGGTTCCAAGGTGAGTTAGACGGCCTGTCTTGGAGACCAAGACAAGGAAACCCGCGTGCGGTGGGCATTTGCGTTATACGCCTATGTGGTTATTCTGGCCTTGACTTTTACCCCCTCTACGTTGCCCTCACCCATCTCTAGGGTATGACTGGTAGCCCTGGCAGCCCTGGTCCCGATGGAAAGACTGGCCCCGCTGTAAGTACCCAGGCTACTGAATCGCCTTACCCTCACAAGAAAAGCTAAATGTCACTAAAGGGCACTGACGTCTTCATTGTCACTGTGGTCACCGACTTGCTTTACTGGGACCCTTTCGTCAGTCAGGGAAACTCTAACACTCACATTCTTTCTCTATTTCTCTCCCTCTCTGGGCCCTCTTATAGGGTGCCGCTGGTCAAGATGGTCGCCCCGGACCCCCAGGCCCCGTCGGAGCCAGAGGCCAGCCCGGAGTCATGGGATTCCCCGGACCCAAGGGAGCCGCTGTGAGTGACCCTTCTCTCCGGATCCCTTCACGGTCTCACGGAGGCGCCATCATTTCCGGGTTTATACCCAGATGTGTGGTCCAGGGTTAGACTGAGCGGGTAACTCAGCTGACGGACATTTGTCTTCCCCCTAAAGGGTGAGGCTGGCAAGCCTGGTGAGAGAGGAGTCATGGGACCCGTTGGCGCTGGAGGTGCTCCCGGCAAGGACGGTGATGTCGGTGCTCCTGGTGCCCCCGGACCTGCCGTAAGTACACTACCACCCTGAGTGAAGCATCCCATAATGCTTCACTCCCTCAGTACTCCCTGCACTACAGTAACCCCATCCACAAGCAGGCTGCAGAGGATACCATTGTGCTGTTCCTCCTGAAGTCCCTAACCGACTATCCTTCTTCACCTCCTCCTTCACATAGGGACCTGCTGGAGAGAGAGGCGAGCAGGGACCCGCTGGACCCCCTGGATTCCAGGTACGGCACTGAACTGATCACACCTCTGAACCAATCACATACTTTCGCCAACTTCTGGAATTCTGACCGATGGCTCACCTGTCCCTCCCTTGTCTTCTCTGTGTAACAGGGTCTTCCCGGACCACAAGGAGCTGTTGGCGAGACTGGCAAGCCCGGAGAGCAGGTACTTACGAACATAGCAGTAGCTCAGTGACATCGGCCGTGTGCCATGCCATTCCCACGCTACCCATTACCGTGTGACACTGACTTCAGGTTGAGATCTGTTGACTTGTTTAAATGTTGTTAAAAGCATGTAGGATTTCCCTCAACCATCTGCATTGCTAAAGAAGAATGAATAGCCTGTCCTTTCTAATGCCTTGTGCTCGTTCTCCTTTTTCTTCCCTTTTGATCCTGTCTCTAGGGCCTGCCCGGTGAGGCTGGAGCCCCTGGTGCTGCCGGTTCCAGAGTGAGTATCCCCTAACTAGCAATGACATCCCTCCCTGGGTCTTTGACGCTCTAGCAACATTCTGGCCTAGTCAAACAAGATGGACAATTCCAGCTAAAGCAGACACTAACTAGCCCACGGGCTAAAAATATTCACTGGCCCATTTACTCACCTAGCCTCGACATCGATAACCTCCATTTACTCTATCCACCTGCGATGCCCCAGAACCAAAGCCGATAGCCTCTCCTTTTCTCCAAACCACAGGGTGACAGAGGTTTCCCCGGTGAGCGTGGTGCCCCCGGACCATCTGGACCCGCTGGAGCCCGTGGATCTCCCGGCTCTGCTGGTAACGACGGTGCTAAGGGAGAGCCCGGTGCCTCTGGCGCCCCCGGTGGCCAGGGACCCCCAGGCCTGCAGGGAATGCCCGGTGAGCGCGGTGCCGCTGGCCTGCCTGGTCTGAAGGGAGACAGAGTGAGTACCGGTGCCCGCCCTCACCTCACCATCCTTTGTGCCCGGAGTCATGCCCATCAGCTCCACTTAAAGTCCTTAAAATTGTAATTCAATAACTTTTCTGTCCACAGGGTGACCAAGGAGCTAAGGGAGCTGATGGTGCCCCTGGTAAGGACGGTATCCGTGGTTTGACTGGCCCCATCGGACCTCCCGGCCCATCTGGGTCTCCTGGTGACAAGGGAGAGACTGGCGCTCCTGGAGCTGTTGGTCCCACTGGTGCCCGTGGTGCCCCTGTGAGTTTCTGGGTCCTGCCGGGCCTGTCGATACCGCCCCGTCACAGACACACAGAGTCCTAGAAACCTAACTCAACAGCCATGTTGCTGTAGACGTTGGTTATTAAATCAGAGACCACATCACCACAATGCATGAAGATAAGCTAAACTGACTCATACCAAGGGCATACCTGAGGGCATACCAAGGGCAGGAGAGTAACTCATCATGTGTAACTATGATCTGTTACGTTGCCAGCAAAAAATATATATTGACCTGGTAACAGATAACTTTAAGAAACTTTGATCACTTTCAAATTCAGAAATGACATCGAAAACATTTTCTAGATGAAATTCACATCAGCATTGAAAAACCGAACAGTTAAAGTTTTTTTTTACATTCAAATTAGAGAGTGCTATGATGACACAGCAAATACAAAGTAATCCAAATGCTCAGATTATCCAAAACTCACATTACTGATGACAATTTTTGACAGGTAACTAACTGTAATGGATTACATTTACAAAGTAACCAACCCAACCCTGGTTTAATACATAACACAACTAATCCACCCGCATTCTATTCCTTGATTTGTTTAACACTAACCTCCTCTCCTCTTTCAGGGTGAGCGTGGTGAGTCTGGTGCCCCCGGACCCGCTGGATTTGCTGGACCTCCTGTAAGTACAACTTGTTTTTAAATCACACAGAAAGCAGCTCTCAATTCACACAGGAATTGGTTCCCAAATCACACAGGAATCAGTTGCCACATCTACCCAGATTAATGACAACATCACCTCCCAATTCAAACAGATATACAGAGGACATACATCATTGGGCACTTCGTAACACTGTTACACAAAAACGTAGATTTCAAACCATTAACGCGTTTCAACGGACTTCATTTCCAACGAATGATGGTCCCTGTAGATGAAGCTCCACACTCATCCATTTTACCCCCAGCCACATTCAGTCACTCCTTCCTTGCTCCTTCTCAGGGTGGTGATGGCCAGCCTGGTGCTAAGGGAGAGCCTGGTGACAATGGTGCTAAGGGTGATGCTGGTCCCCAAGGACCCGCCGGGCCCACCGGAGCCCCCGGACCTCAGGTATGACACACTAGACCCATCCCATAGTTCTCCCCACTGCTACGTTGGCAGAGCTTGACTCTTGCAGTGTCAGGACAGCGGGTTTAACTCCCGGTTCGGTAATATGTACCAATGCATGACTCTAAGTCACTTGGGATTTAGGTGTCCGTTATATGGCATTTTTTTAAATTGTATATTCCCTTGTGATGCTGAGAATTTAGTGAAACAAAAATGACCACGGTTACTGACTGAAACACTGTTTTGTCCTCATAGGGTCCCACTGGAAACACCGGACCTAAGGGAGCCCGTGGCTCTGCTGGTCCCCCTGTAAGTAGCTATGTATCTAATCCTCCAACATCGCTTGTGTACCTCAACCATAAAAAACTTTTATCATTTATAAGGTAATGTGACGCTTCCCAATCTGATACAATGCGTTAACGAGTGGCTGTCTCCTCTCTTTAGGGTGCTACTGGTTTCCCTGGTGCTGCTGGCAGAGTTGGACCTCCCGGCCCATCTGTAAGTACCAAATCCTCCACCACTATTTACACCGAGGCAGGTGACAGTATCTTGGCCAGTACCCAGTCTCCAGTACAATACCACTCCAGCACAAGGAACCAGAACAATTCTGAAACCGTTGAACGATAGCTTAACACAACAACACAACATTATTCAGCCAACCCAAGGCACAATGTGTCGTCCGGATTTTTAAACAGGCCCACAGCTCTGCATTAGGTTAACACCTAATTGATTCAAATACCAAGGCCGATAACAAACATTCACACGGGCGTACTTGTTAAACCTAAGCCTTTCTCTCACATTCAAAGTCTCCCTTTCTCCCTCCTTTCAGGGCAACAGCGGACCCCCCGGACCCGCAGGACCTTCAGGAAAGGAAGGACAGAAGGGTAACCGTGGTGAGACTGGCCCCGCCGGTCGTCCTGGTGAGCTCGGAGCTGCTGGACCCCCTGGTCCCCAGGGAGAGAAGGGACAGCCCGGCGGTGATGGCCCCAGTGTAAGTGCACCGATCTAGGGTCTGACCCTCCCAGAGCTGCCCTCTGACCGCTCGTACCAGTAACCCTGCCGGAGTGCATCTGTGGTGCCCATTCATGGAGTTCAGGCCTGACACCTCCACGGCTGACCACCCCTTTGTCTCATCTTTCTTCTTTAGGGAGCCCCTGGTACTCCCGGACCTCAGGGTATTGTTGGACAGCGTGGTATTGTCGGTCTGCCCGGACAGAGAGGCGAGCGTGGTTTCCCCGGCATGGCTGGACAATTGGTCAGTACTGCACAGGAAACGTTTTTTTATCACATCAAGTCTAAGCTGTTTCATCCACAGTTGTCAATCGAGTGCCAACTGGCTTGTCTAAAGGCCTGTTGTGAGAATGGGCCTGTTGTGAGAATGCTTCAGGCTTTTTATGCTAGCTCATCCAAGATGTCCGCTGGAAAGGGCAATGCTCTTGCAATATTGGTTCCTTACTTGTTGTGGTTGAGGCCTCACCCTGTTCTGTGGTTCCTGCTTTAGGGAGAGCCTGGCAAGCAGGGACCCAGTGGTCCCGCTGGTGAGCGTGGACCCCCCGGACCCATGGGACCCCCTGGACTAGCTGGAGCACCTGGCGAGCCTGGCCGCGAGGGAACTCCTGGTAATGAGGGATCTGCTGGTCGCGACGGTGCTGCTGGACCCAAGGTGAGAACGACGGCCGTACTCTGTCCTCCCAACACATTCACCACTCCGTTTGTTCGGACTTCTACTGCTATACTGCAGCGGTTTGGGCTTCTCTTGACCCATCTCTGTTCCCCCTGTCCTGCCTGTAGGGAGACCGTGGTGAGACCGGCGTTGCTGGTGCTCCTGGTGCCCCCGGACCCCCTGGTGCCCCTGGACCCGCTGGACCCGCCGGAAAGACTGGTGAACGTGGAGAGACTGTAAGTGTCCGGATTCTGTGTCGTTGACCTTTCAAACTGATCGGGAATACCTAACTTATGGCCAAATCAGGCTCAATTGTTCTTCAAGACCTCCCTTTCTAGCCAACTGCTGTGGCCTCAAAATGGCCACCCACAGTATAACAATGGATTTTGGGTAACTTGTTTGTTGTCCTGTCAAAACACCATCCATGCTGAAGCTCTCAGTAGTTGAGTGCTTCATATCACAGTTGAATTGATTGGCGCATATGTTTCTCTGCCCTCCAGGGTCCTTCTGGCCCCGCTGGTGTTGCTGGCCCTGCTGGTCCCCGTGGCCCTGCTGTACGTACACATTCTGTCGTCAAAGACACAGTCAATACGACCGCAACAAACACAATGTCTGCCCTTACACTGAGAATCTGAGGAGAAACCACCACGGGTCTAACGAAGAGGTACACTGAAACTCCCCCGTCTTTAATCCCACACAGGGACCCGCTGGTGCTCGTGGAGACAAGGGAGAGACCGGCGAGGCTGGAGAGAGAGGCATGAAGGGACACAGAGGATTCACCGGCATGCAGGGACCCCCTGGCCCCGCTGTGAGTACCAACGCTGATGACCATTTAAAGATAAATAATGTGTGTTTCATGTATGACCTAAATCTGTTGTCTCGGCCTGTAGGGACCTTCTGGAGAGCAAGGGCCCGCTGGAGCATCTGGCCCTGCTGGACCTAGAGTGAGTATCACCAACTTTAGAACAGTTATCACCAACTTTAGAACAGTTATCAGCATCACCAACTTCAGAACGATTATCAGCATCACTACCGTTGTGTCAAAACATTATCAGCACAACAACTCAACGACTGTGATAATTTCTCTGGTGGCATCATGAAGCTTGCAGTCTACACTGCCGTATTAACCTATGGCTCTCCCCGCACTAGGGACCTTCTGGATCCGCTGGTGCCGCCGGTAAGGATGGTATGAGCGGTCTGCCCGGCCCCATTGGACCCCCTGGACCACGTGGTCGCTCTGGAGAGATGGGACCTGCTGTAAGTCACTCCAACCTATTCAAAATCTGCACCTTTGCTCCTTGTACTTTCTTTTTCTTCATACCCAGTTGTTGGTCTATTGCTTCCGCCACAATATAGGGACCACCCGGACCTCCTGGTCCCCCTGGCCCCCCTGGACCTCCCGGCGGCGGATTCGACATGGGCTTCATTGCTCAGCCAGCTCAGGAGAAGGCCCCCGATCCCTTCCGTCACTACCGTGCCGACGATGCCAACGTGATGCGCGACCGCGACCTGGAGGTAGACACCACCCTCAAGAGCCTGAGCCAGCAGATCGAGAACATCCGCTCTCCCGAGGGCACCAGGAAGAACCCCGCTCGCACCTGCAGAGACCTGAAGATGTGCCACCCCGACTGGAAGAGCGGTAAGTTGGACACTCACAAACTCATAGACTCATTCCGGACTTTTTCCGGACAATGCAAAGATATTTTCTGTATTCACATGCTCTTTTAGTTTCTGCAGTCTGCACTCTTCTTGACATGTTCCACTCTCTTCTCCACGCAGGTACATACTGGATCGACCCCGACCAGGGCTGCACTCTGGATGCCATCAAGGTTTACTGCAACATGGAGACTGGCGAGACCTGCGTCTACCCCACCCAGTCAGATATCCCCAAGAAGAGCTGGTACACTAGCAAGAACATCAAGGAGAAGAAGCATGTCTGGTTCGGCGAGGCCATGACCGACGGCTTCCAGGTGAGAATCTCAGAGTGACACAAACAGTGGTATATGAAAGAAGGTCATAGTCATGCCATTGTTTTGGATGACGAGTGCTTCGTGCTCCAACTTCAAACAATGCTAACTCACTCTCTCTCCATTTCTCTCATCACCCCATCAGTTCGAGTATGGCAGTGAGGGCTCCAACACTCAGGATGTGAACATCCAGATGACTTTCCTGCGCCTGATGTCCACTGAAGCCAGCCAGAACATCACGTACCACTGCAAGAACAGCATTGCCTACATGGACCAACAGTCCGGCAACCTCAAGAAGGCCCTGCTGCTCCAGGGCTCCAACGAGATCGAGATCAGAGCTGAGGGCAACAGCCGCTTCACATACAGCGTCACCGAGGATGGCTGCACGGTGAGTTCTCCTTTCTCCTGCTACCTCCACTCCGCTGTATCTTAGGTGGTTTCTGCTCAGGAATTGTTCTAGAAAGAACTCCTCCTCTCAGAATCTAGAAAGACCACTTCCCCCAGACAATATGGTAGAATCAATAATTCCCTGCAAAATCAATTCTAGAAAGATGCCTCCGCCTTGGGAACTGTTCAAGTAGGAGTCTTTTCCTCTTAAAGAGGCAATTACATTTCGCCTGTTGCTATAAGCAGAAGCAAAGGTTGAATGTGAAAGGGCTGTTGGAATATGATAAGTGTTAGTAAAGGATAAGAGTCACTAAATGAGAGCAGATTGGTTTTCTTTGTATCTGTGATAATATACCTCATAGGTTGGTGTAAAGGGCCCTTTCCAAAAGCCATCTGTTGAGCGGGTAATAGTTAAGAGAGAGGGCAGGGAATCATTTGAAACAAATCGGAAAATAAAACAATGGATTCTGATTGTGCGTTTTCCGTCTTCTCTCTCATCAGTCGCACACTGGCGCATGGGGCAAGACAGTCATCGACTACAAGACAACGAAAACATCCCGTCTGCCTATTATTGACATCGCTCCTATGGACGTTGGTGCACCCAATCAGGAATTTGGCATTGAAGTTGGCCCAGTCTGCTTCTTGTAAAAAAGAAATCTGGACTTGAAATTGTTTGTGTGTGTATGTGTGTTTTTTTCTAGCAGTCATCTCTCAACCCTTTTCTTTGCATTTAAAAAACCCTAGAGTTCCATTTGGCCGTTCAAATGGTCCACTTGCTTAAAGCTGCACATCTGAAGACAGTGGTTGTGTGTTGTCAAGCTTTTTTTGGGACCACTATTACCACCACCATCAACACCAAGGATACTTTAGAAGACTCATTTGTTTCCCTGGCAACAAGAAAATAATATATACTTGTAAAGTGTAAAATCCCCCCCTGGAGTTTGAAAGAAAAAAACATCCCAGATACACGTGACTTTTTTACCACTGCGGAAGGACAATAAAAAAGAAAATCAAATGCTTTGTACCAATTTCAGGTGATGTCAAATAAATCATAAAAATGACAGTAAAGTGTCTTGTTGTTGTACCCACCTGGAGAAGCAATTGTTGTTCCTTCTGAGGTCACACGAAGCAGCATTAGAAGCATGGGTTCAACTTCTTTTTTTAATCTCATGGCTACCTCAAAAAGGAAATCCACGTTACCCAGTGTTAGTGAACCCCAGGTCAGATTTTACACGGCAGAAGTATGGTCGAAAGTAACAGCTGCAAATGGTGCTATTCTTCATGAGGTCCTGTCAGTGAGGGGCGATGGAAATTGTGCTATTGTGTTGTCATTCTTGCTTGCGGGACCTTAGGTGCTAAATTAGCAGATCGTCTTGATGTCAGTCGTAACAGATGTGTTTTAAGTGTCGGCTGAGCTCTCCTAGCAACAGAGCTTTAGCTACAGGTGTACTGTAGTTAGGATGCACGCGGTCCTGTCGAGTGTAGCCTTAGCAGGTGGATTTGTTGAGTCTTTTTTTTTGTTTTAAACATCTTTTGACACTTTTTGGTTGTTGTTTGTTTCGTTATGAAATCCCCCCTTTTGTTGTCCAATTGCTTCTAGCAGTACCCCCTTTCTCTCTCTCTCCCCCCAATTGTTTTAGTTTTTTTGTTTTTTGTTTTCTTGTTATTTTATGCGAAGGGTTTTTGGAAAAAAAATTAACACCGAAAAATATTGAAATATCGTCAAATTATGAGAGAAGCAGACACCGCTGGGGGATTAAAACAAGAGGATCTGTACCTATTTTGTATATGTATAATAATTTGAGATGTTTTTAATTATTTTGGATGCTGAAATAAAGCATGTTAAGTGGTCTACCTTATGTTTGTCAGACTTATCTTCACTATTCCCGAGCTGCCAAATGGACTTAAATGAAGCACAGCTTGCACCTGTTACAGTTGTTTTGACTGAAAGAAGATTAAAGAAAATCTCAGAAATGTTTGACTCTGAAAATTATCTTCATCTCAGAATCTGATGACATTTCGCCTGGAACCATGTTCAGGTCAACAGAATTAGTAGGCCTGTTGTTATGGTGGCCGCCGTTCTTAGCGTACCACAGCGCTCAGCTGTACAAAAATGTCAAAGAAACCGTTGACTTCAATACTACCTTACGAAAGACCTAGGCTAAATGGTTTTAGCCGTTTGCTGATTCTAACACACTCAGGGCAAAATCCAAAACCTGAATATACACACCCATATGACACTGACGTTTGTCCGCACGTTTTATGTCTCCTTTCAATTGGGTGGATTTACGTACAACACTCCATTTTCTCCGTTCTGTCCACAGTGATATCCACATTGGCGCGCCTTTGAAGAATGCAGCCCATAGGTGCGCACGAAAAACCCCCAGCGTGCCCACTGCCCTTATACACTGAAGTTACGTTGGAAAATCCCAAACTACTCCCGATTTTAAATCCAGTTGTTTCAAGAAAGCTAATCCAAAATAGAACATGGTTTAATCCATAAAACATCACCCGGGTAGTCAGTTTTGGAGTGCAAGCGCTGTAGCCTAGGAAGTCTGACCATCTCTGTCCCCTTCTGTGGCAAACTACTCAGGTGGACTTTACAGTTGGCTTGAGTTACTTTCACAAAGAGCCCGATTGTCCACCTTCCTGTGTCAGCAGCATAGTAGGCGGCTTCTCCTAAATTCCGGAGAGGACTAGGGGGTAGAATTATTCCGTAGATTCCAACGTTTCCGCTCACATGATGGCTATAACATATTTGTATACATCTTCTGATTAACTGTTCATACTTTTTGGAGATGTTGTATCGTGTGTTATTCCGGGGTAGGCTAAATGCGATTTTGAACGAACGTGGTGAAAAATCAGTCATATAAAATGTTTTTTTTATGAGGTAAAGAAATGCATTTGTACTTCTGCGATTATAGCGTCAATAACAATGTCATTTTATGGACTATGTATATCAAGGATAGTGTGACGTAGTCAGGAGCGTCGGCAGGAGCGTGGACGCGCCAGGGGGCATTACAAGACCCTGGCTTTTGGGCTCCAACCAGTTCCATCCCAGGATGTTTTATGGTTAGACCCCAGTGTTTTGTTTGTTGACAATACCCAGCTGTGAGAGAGTTAAGAAACGTGCACGAAAAGATGAAATACTGTACGAGCTCTATCCAGCAATTCCCCCTAAACCTCTCTGCTCATAACCTCGTGCCTGCGGGCTGGGAACGGTTAGTCTACTTCTCCCATGAATGTTGAAGTATTTTCCGGCCTGCAGAGGGAGACATTCAAAATTACAAATGGTTAATATTAGTTAAACAAGTTGACAAAAAATAAAATGACATACGAAGCATACTATTAAAATGGAAATGTAAACATATATAACACCTGGTACTTGGCTTTTATGCACCACACGCGCACACAAACACAGAATTCTGTTGGTAGCAGGAGCGCTTCAGGTCAAACTACCACAGGTGGTCTTGGAAATTAGATATTCATGAAGAAGCAAAAAAAAGGCACTCATGTAGATTTTTTAACTTTAAAAATCCGCTTAATTGTCTGAAATTGAATATAGCCTACCATTCAATATAATTTGTCTTTGCTTCTATACATACACACACATTTGTTTTCTATCTTTGGGGGGACAGGCTGCAACTAAGAACTATTTTAATAATTGATTAGGAATAATTAATTAATTAGACCTCCAGCGCAAGTGGTGTCCGCACAGGGCGCACGGGACCATCAGGGACCCTCCACATCCATGTCACAAACTGTTTGCCCTTCTGCCACCAGGCAGGTGGTACAGGTCTCTTCGTTCCCACAACAGCAGCCTCAGGAACAGTTTCTTTCCATCTAACCCTAACCCTGCTGAACTCTGTGACCCAGAGAACTGTGAACACTGTGACCCATCACTAACCCCCCCCCCCCGCCTCTCAGGGAACTTGTTGCACTACTCCCTTTGTACTACTCTGACACTGCCTTGCAGTCTGATAATGGAAGTTTTCAGTTGTTACAGGTACGTGTCTACATCGGGAAATTCATTGCTGATATCTCTGATATCTCTCTCCAGGTTGCACATGCTACCTCATTCCCTCAATTAGCCTCGACTGCAAATCTAGAATGCCATTTAGAACTGCCATTTGTACCTGCACAACTATTATCCCACTTGAAACATACACTATACTTGTACATTTTCTGCCGCCAATTTTTTGCCTTAATTGCACATTTAACATTGCCATTTCTACTGCATTTGCTTCCAATTGAACATCTATACATTCCACTTGTAATATACATATACTTAATACTTGTAAATTCTTGTAAATTGTCTGCCCTCTACCATTTGCATTTCTGGCTAGATGCTAACTGCATTTAGTTGTACTGTACTTGTACTTGTTCAATGATAATAAATTGAATTTAATCTGAATTAATCTGATCTAAAAAAAAAAAACACATTCATTTCCTGCATTAAATGTGTGTTTCATTTTAAATTGACGTTTTAAGTGTTTTTCCTCATCTTGCACTATGCTCTATTCCAAATAACTTGAACAAACAAGTTATATTTATAATTTTAGAATGTGTCCATATTGCACTGTGTGCTAAATGAACCTGTAAATTATAAAGACTAACAAGGAAAAATGGGAAAGCACATCCCTGAGGATCATAAAACAGGCCGCTTTAACTGAACACAAAACATGAGTGTTGATTAGGTTGTTGCAGCCCTAAACCCAACCTTTATGTTTAAATGTAACCTAGCCTTAACACCTAACCATAAACCTAAAAAGTGATGCCTAAAAACTAAGCCAAACCCAAATTCCCCAAAAATAAAGCTTGATTTCATCACCAAAATTGCAAGATGCAGTTTTCCAAAATGACACCTCCCAAAAAACCTTGTGGGACAATTTTTTTTTATCAGTAGGGACTTCATTCTTCTGGGCAGTAACTGTTAATTAGCTCAGAAAAAACACTATATAAATACAAATAAACATAATACAATAAAAAAGTAGCAAGAATTTCCAATGTTCTCCCAAAGGTTATTGAAATCTTATTAAAGAAGTTGAAGAAAAAAGCTGTGGAAAATTATTTTTTATTTCTTTAGTGCACATATTTCTCATGTCAGTAGAGTGAATACTGTCATCTTCTGGAACCAGTTACTAAGTTCATATAGGACTAACCACATCATATTGAAATATGACTTCCTCTAATGGTAGGAATCTCGGAAGAAACCTAGAGAGGAGCCAGACTCTGAGGCATGACCCGTCCAATTTATTTGTATGCCGGGGATTGGAGATTATAACTACATGGTAGTGTTTGTGAGGGATTATAAGAGAACCTTTTTTTGGCCATGTCATTTATCAGGATATTCAAATTTTCAGCCAGCCAGTGAGTTAAAAAACAGGTTAAAATTGGTGGCCTGCATTAGCAGGAGTTATCAGACTATAAAAAATGAAAATTACCAAACTATGGTTTAGTTGTCTGACCATTTCAATTTGATTTGTCCCACAGACCCATAATAATTTGATTGAATGGATTCTTCTAGTCTTGCCTCTGTATTTATATAATATTATAAATGTTGTCATTAGACATTATAAAACACTAGATAGCGTTGCACCATTACCTCTCCTAGAGTCTTTTGACTCTTCTTCCCAGAGCAGTCGTGTCATTCACCATATGACCACATACAGAAGTTGTCTGAAAATAAATATTTATTGTAACAATTTATTATACATCATGGATGTGGATATTTTGAAGATTTTATATAGTGATAAATAACATCAATATACAGCAGTATACATTTTTTCAATTAAACTCTTAACCTAGGTTCCTTTTACAGCTGAGCTTTGTTGTGCAGCAACAATAATAAAAAAAAACACAAAACAGACAGACATATTAAAAGAAGCAATCACAATAGTTTGTCAAAGGGTACTAGGTAGACCCGTGAACGCGTTTGACAAATGCTGTCTTTCCAACAAACTGTTGTTTTTCTGGTAAACAATTATAACATATGTTTCTTTTGCAGCTTTTTCACATTGGGCTTTTGGGGGCACGCCTTCCTTATTTGCATGAGATGACAAAGAGGAGGGACGGCAGGTTTAGCGCCGCTGGTGGCCTGCACTATGGTTCACTGTGAAATCTAACCATCGCTCTGCCATCTACTGGCTTCACAGGGTCGGTGACAATAAAGAATTACATGAGCTGGCTAAAATGGGAATCCTAATAACATTGTTGGGGATAACACAAGTTATATTATGAATAGGTAGACATTGTATTAATTCTTTATAAGATACTGTAGCTATGTTAAATAGCTTGTACACTTATAAGAACAGCACAAACATAAGCACCCTTATCTTAATCCTCTCTCTGCAGTTAATCTTGTTGGTATGGAGATTTGATCAGGGCTCTCTTACATAGGTTAATACGTTTGGTACTGGTCTAAAGTAGTGCATTATGTTGATAATAATCTGGTGATGAGGGACTCTATTACATATACTGACCCTGGTTAACCCAACAGAATGATAAATCTGCCAGTGCCCATTAGAACCTGCTGGCAATAGAGGAAAGATATGTATGTGAAGACTGGACGACAAATGGAATCCCATTAACCAGCAGGAATGTTCAGAATACAGAGTTCTTTTAGAACATAGTTTTCCCATAGTCTTCCCTTGATGTCTTTACAGAATCTGTTAGGTCTATTAGTGTGGTAAAAAATGCCTGAAGAATGCTGTACTGACACTGTCACCAAACCTCATCCTTAACAGACAGGAAGCAATAAAAGAACATTACATGGTGTAGTTCAACTCAAGTATTAGGAGTATTGGCTTGGTGAATTTTTATCAATTAATACCAAATAAAAAAGAAAACAACAAAGATAATACATAGAAATCATATGGCAAAGGCTGGTCCAGCGTTCTAGCCAATTCCTCTTGTGGCCATGTACTGCTGGAGCATGTTTTTGAATCTGAACTACTCTTTCTTTGATCAGAATCTTTTCTCTGTCAGTGCAGCAAAAATTAATGTAAAAAATATTTATAATGTATTTACAAATAATAATTCTAATCATAAAAAAAGAAATGCAAAAAGCAGCAAGATGTGTAACAATTCATGAAATTCAAAACAATATTAAAATTTAAATAAAAAAAAATGTTCCCCCTATTTCTGTCCATTTTCATAAAATTTTAGTTTTAGTTTTTTGACCAAGCTATAAGAAAACATTTATTTGACATGGTTAACTATAAATACAAGTTAACTACGCATATATTTTTAGATTCAGTCCGCATGTGCAAGACTATAATGACGAAATACAATATCTCAATCTAAGTAGAATTAATTAAATATTAAAAAAGCTATAAATACCTTGGTAAATGACATACTCATGCTCTGATGTGGTATATGATATAATCAAATCATATTTTATTTAAACCGGAATTTGTTTAAAGACAAGCCTAATCCTAAAAGTAGATGCCTAGACAACAAACATGAATGTAGAAAGTAGCCACCGAAATGCCTTTATCTAATAACCTCAACCGAGATCTCATCCAGATTAGGCCCACATACCCAGTAAACCCATAAACGATAAAAAGATTTTTGTTGTAATCAAGGAAAAATGGTATTAGGCTCAGCTCCAATTCGTCGTTTGGCAAAATGGTACTGACATCCTATCTAACAGAGAACGTTCTCATAACGTTCCTTAAAAGTTCTTTGGTTTACAGAAAAAGAACTTTCACAGAACATTCTAAGAACATTGTGGGAAAGTATGTTTATATGAACCAAAAGACGACCTTTATGGAGTTTTGCTATATTCGAAATGTAGAATCACTTGGTTTTGAGAAAGTTCAAATAACCACCTGAAATAACATTATTTTGTGTTGAATTTCAGAACTTTTTATGTTAAGTTCCCTTGTGGTTTCCATTTCTTCATATGTAAATGAACATTTTCTGTACGAGCAAAACTAAGATGAACAGTTGGAGATGAGATAAAGAGTACGTAGAGGTAAGTGCACGTAATTTTCTAAATAACTAACTTGTTTTTGGTTTTAAACAGTTCTTTCCAAGTCATTCATGACACCTCGAACACCATATCAACAGTTCACTGTGCCAGGCAGTTTAGTAAAATTTTTTGATTATTCTGAAATAGATTTAATTACGGAGTGACTCAATACCTTTTTCCGATTACAAATGAAGCCACAGTGGGACCATACACCCAATCACCCAAAGTCCAGCTGATGTTCTTTTTCTTCAGAATAAAATTAATACTTGAGTAATCCTCCTATTCTTTGTATATAATTACCCTATTCTTTTATCCATATACCATCATGTAACTTTAGAAGCGTAAGCTAAAAAATGTTGAGCAAACCATCGTGGAAAAGGTTGCAACCTTCAGATAAACTATGTAACCTTTAGACATAGAGTGGATATAAAAGGTCTACACACCCCTGTGAAAATGCCAGGTTTTTGTGATGTAAAAGAATGAGACAAAGATAAATCATGTCAGAACTTTTTCCACTTTTAATGTGACCTATAATGTGAACAATTCAATTGAAAAACAAACTGAAATCTTGAAAAATGAAAAATACAAACCTTATAATAACTTGGTTGCATAAGTGTGCACACCCTCTTATAACTGGGGATGTGGCTGTGTTCAGAATTAACCAATCACATTCAAACTCATGTTAAATAGAAGTCATTACACACCTGCCATCATTTAAAGTGACTGATCAATCACAAATAATGTTCAACTGTTCTAGTAGGATTTTCCTGACATTTTCTTAGTTGCATCTCAGAGCAAAAGCCATGGTCCGCAGAGAGCTTCCAAAGCATCAGAGGGATCTCATTGTTGAAAGATATCAGTCAGGAGAAGGGTACAAAAGAATTTCCAAAGCATTAGATATACCATGGAACACAGTGAAGACAGTCATCATCAAGTGGAGA